>JABUQX010041401.1:40000-42620 GCA_015478945.1 Trachelipus rathkii | reverse complement strand
ATATTTATAACATTTGCCAATGAACGTCCTTATCAATTATAGCGACACCAGCCGATTTTCATTAAACTTATGTGAAATGTTTGAAATGATTTGTATAAAAAAAAAAAAACTAAAGTAAGGTAAAAAAAAATTAGCTTGAAAAAGGTTATGGTCGCCAAATTTCATATTTAAAAACATTTTTACTGCAAAATTATAGGCTTGTGATGTTAAATCTATATTAAATAAGTTAAAACTAGGTTTGTATATATATTTGTCAAAAGATGAATATGGACCATTTGATTATTAAGATTTAATGTGTCAACGGATTTGGACATCTTATGAGAATGTTGTCGACCATTTTACTCTAAGAAAACTACGTAATAGTCTAGTTCCGGTGAGAGGCAATTACTGTATTAAAACTATAAATTTTAATTTACAAAAATGGTATCAAAAAATTATTTGAAGTTTTATCTACCGATTTTCGTACATTTTAAGTTTATAATTTAAATAAAAATGTAAAAAATAACGCTACGAAAAACAACTTTGCTTTATTTCGTTCGTGCAGGGATGAGGATACACTGTCGAAATGTGTTTCAGATTATCGATACATCGATATTTATTATTTACATTGATATTCGATTTTTTTTTTAACGATTATCAATGATTGTTATAAATAAAAAATACGTAAAATAATAAAGAATACCAATTTACTTTATTATTTAAAACGAAAGGAATACCATAGGGTAGACCGAGGAGATATCATGAGTCGGGTCTCTCGGCCTCCCGGTGGACGACGGGGGGGAGACTTCGTCCCCCCTCTGTCCCCCGTCGACTCGAGCCCCCTAAAAATTGAAGTTAACGAAAATATATCAAAACTATATATATAATATAATTTATATATATATATATATATATTATATATATTATTATATACTATAATATATTCATATATATATTATATATATTATTACTTATATACTATATATATATATATATATTAATATATATACTAATATATATATATATAGGCCTTTGTATGTTTTGACTTCGTAGTTTTGGATTTGTTTTTATATATTGCTATAAATGTCGACACATTATCTTGTTCTGATTCGTTGTCCGGCGTCAAAATTATAGGAACTGTTCTTGGGCTAAGAAATCCATGATTATTTTTTTTTTATATTAGGATATATTTGCTTGTATTGATACTAACAATGAATTTAGTGGTAACGGACATAATTCAAAAGTAAAATTTTTTAAATATTTTTTCAGAATGAATTAGAATAATTAGATGTTCTTTTAAAAATATAAACTTTGTTGGGAAGAGCAGAAAGCTGCATAAATTATATTATTTTCTTTTTTTGCGTTATTTTACAAAAGAGTATGGAATCTGCAAATAATATGTTTTTAGGGGGCTCGAGCCAATGGGAGACAGAAGGGGGAACGAAGACCCCCCGTCGTCCACCTAGAGGCGAGACCGACTCCTGTTATCTATGCGGTCCTACTCTAAGGTATTCGTTAGTTTTAAATATAAAACGACTGTACTAAAACATGTAAGTAATATATACGTAATTATCCGAAAATATTTCATTTTTTGAAAAATATTTAATATAAAAGTGATTTTTAAATAATTATTTATATATTGAACTTTTGAATCATGTCGTTACACTCTTATTTATTGTTAGTATCAGATATAGCATATTAAAGTTTTAAAACTATAAACGGAGTCAGAAACACAAAACAGGTCCTATTATTATTATGATCATGTCCGTCCCACTTAAATTCATTGTTAGTATCATATACTAGCAATATGTTGAAAAAAAAAAATATCAAAACTGACGGAGTCGTAAAACATAACAGGTCATATATATATATATATATATATATTATAGTGTAGTACATAGATATATATATATATATATATATATTATATATATTATTAATATATATATATAAGTATATTTTATTATATTATATATATTATTATATATTATATATATATAGGCCAAATAAAGAGTTACCACGCATCGAATATTAGAATAAGAACACTAGGGTAAGAAACTGATACTATATAATGGAATCAGGCTAAGTATAGCCCCATTTGTATGGGAAATGAAAAAAAAAATTTACTTTTTTTCCTTATTTTTTTTTATATCTCCAAAATAGATAGGTAGAATGAAACTAATAACATATAGAAATCAGCGTATAAAATATCTTTTAGGGTCGAGCGCCGGTTGGGACAGAGGGGGGGACGTTTTCCATACCCCGTGGGAGAGGGGCGGAGGACCGCGACACCCAAATACCAAGAGCGGGGGTTCCGAGACCCTCACCGGAGGGGGAAATAGTCTACGCGCCGTCGTCTCCCCAGGAGCGAGAGACCCGACTCTTTGATCTTTGCGGTTTACCCTGTGGGTATTCTTTTAAGTTAAAAAAAATCTTTTTTAATACATATTTCAAACGCGCCGATTCTAAATATGTTATTAGTTTCTTGTACCTATCTCTTAGTTTTGGGATATAAAAAAAAAAAAAAAAAAAAAAGTAAAATTTTTTTTTTTTGGGATTTCATACATAATTTTCATTAGCTGATTCATATATGTTATTCATTTTCTTGTACGTAATCTTAGTTTTTGAGATATCATGCGGC
>JABUQX010041401.1:0-30000 GCA_015478945.1 Trachelipus rathkii | reverse complement strand
GGTCCCCCATGTAGGGGGATTCCGCCCTCAATCATTGGAAATTGACATACGCCGAAACTCGTATATACCTCATATATAAGGTACTCACATCATATATAGGATAAATAGCCGTACACACCCCACGGGGACCAGCCCCACCAAACTGAAATATTGACATAGAAAGACGAAACTTGGTATAAATCTTTATTATGATAAATCCTCGATACAGAAAAGAAAAAAAAAAAAAAAAAAAAAAAATAAATTTTTATTCTTTTAAGTTTATAACTTAAAAAATTTTACGTTTTTTATATAATAAACGCTTGATTCTATTGTTTGATGAAAATCAAACCTATGTATCTATTGTAATGCATATTAATGTATAAAACAAAACTTTCATTTATTTTGTTTTAAAGCTTTGTTTTGTTTTTTTTAATTTTACGCTTTTCATATTTTATAAGTTAAGAAAATTTGTGTTTTTAAATACCCTAGGACTATAAATAGTATCAAACCACCCCTCCCTACCCCAACACTGGATATTTTTAACATTAAACATAGTAATATTTAACAATTTTATCATAACTTGTCTAATATCATACTGATCAACGAATTATGCTAACGTAACAAAGTTTTTCACATCATAATAAAATGCTACGTGTCATAAGCAGAATAAGGTTAATGTATCAATGAACAAACTAACACCCTACTCACATTTTTCTAGCATATATGGATAAATCCATCTTGATAGAGGGTAGTTAACAAAGTTTTATGAAAGTTGTATAATTACATTTTTAAAAAATTTATTACTAACGTAAACAGTTTGTTTGAGTAATTTGTAGAAAAAGTGTAATGCATCGTTGACTGCGATATTGGCGAATGTGGTGAATCTGACTCTATGGTACGGTTTTTCATATTTATATAACTTAGAAATTTATGTTTTTTATGAACGAAACCTATGCATGTGTATTCAAACCTTTTTCAAACATATCATGGATTTTTTACATTAACATAGTAATATTATAAATTTTTTATCAAATCTCTAATTATCATACTGATCAATGATATATGCTAACGTAACAAGTTTTCACAATCAAATGCTAACGTGTCATAAGGCAGAACTAAAGAGTTATGGTACAATGACAAACCTAAACGCTACTCACTTTCTAACAATCATGGATATTTTTACAATTAACATAGTAATAAGTTTACGGAAATTTTATCATAACCTTTGTGTTTAACTGCCATACTGTTCAATGATATATACTAACAGTAACAAAGTTTTCCATCAATAAAGCATTCATAGCATCAACTGAACTTCGAATTAATGTACAATGAACAAAACCTACATACTTACGTGAATAATGCTAAAATACCAAGATCCATATTAAAACAGTAAATAATAACATGCATACAGAAGAACAGGCGCGACACTGATGTAGTAAATATTCAAATTAGTGGGGTTATCGATTTGTTTAATTTATTTATTTATTTTTTCAAATTTTTAATTTCATTTCTTTAAAACATTTTTGTTTTTAAAAAACTTTTATTTATTTTTAATTTCATTTCTTTAAAACTTTTTGTTTTTAAAAAAAACTTTTATTTAAAACTTTTTGTTTTAAAAAACTTTTATTTAGTTTTAAATTTTATTTCTTTAAAGCTTTTTATTTAAAAAAAAAAACTTTTAATTTTTAACTTTATTTCTTTAAAACTTTTTGCTTTTAACTAAAAAAAATTTTTTTTTATGTTTATAACGTAAAAAATTTACATTTTTACATACACTAAAACAGTAAATTCAAACACCGCATCCTATCATCCTCAACTATCATGATCTATAGATCTATTAATCTATTAGGATAACAGCTGCCATAACAAAATTTTACACATGTTAAAGTTAAACTACGAACATAACATGCTTAACACACATCAGCAGTACGCATAAACAGCCATCACTAGCATCTTAACCCATAAAGTTCACATGGAGGGAAGTAAAACAAGTTTTCATTTTTCATAACATATATTTCAATGTAAAGAGCATTAAATAATACATAAACATACGTTTTAATTTTTACTCTAATTCATCTATATCGGGGGACAGAGGATTTATATAAATTTGAGCAAGTTATCTACATATTTTCCGAGGATTCAACACCTTTGAAAGGATGTAAGTATAAATACTGCTGATGCATTAGTCCATTCTTATACAGGTTCATTAGAACGCATTCTCTCGTTCCAGAGAGAAGTAAACGTATCTTGTATACTCCTGTAATAATTGTATACGGTAAACCACATGTTTCTTTTGTAAATTTCGTAGATTACCGTGTGCTATAATGAATTAAATCCTCGAGTATGTCGACTTCTTTAAGATGAGACGTTAATTACTTTCTTTTTAACCAAGCTGTATATTTTCAGAATTATTGACGTGATTTACGCTGGCCCCAAAAGAAAGCAATAGATTGATGGTTTCAATAGTTGCGTACATCATACTTTAGCATTATCGAGCGGTGAAACAACGCTTAATTATATTATAAACTCTACATGTCACTTGATAGATATTCCTGGAGCATCTCGATGCGCATAACTGAACCTTTTATCCCAAGCTTCGTGCGATAATCTTGATGATTCTTCACGAATGAATAAAAGGTTATTATTTGGCACTCCGAATGGAATACAGGTATTATATCGCTCTCCATTCGTTTCCTGCGAAAAAATATAAAATAACCACATCATTGGGTATTACGAAGGTCTCTCGTAAGATACCACTAAGTGCTTAGGAAGCAGAAATGAAGACGTCATATACAAGTACCGTGAAAAATGTTACTTGACGAAAATCGTGTGTATAAACAGACCTAAAAGGTAACGGATTCTTTCTATCGACAATCAGAAGAAATAAACAGTAATGAGGACGAACGAACGCATACAGGCTCCAATATTCCAGGTGCTTATCCTTAACCGTTTTCTGTACATGCTGTATTTTCATGTTCAGCTACGTCTATTCATTTTTTCTTGTTCGTATTTATATTTTCAACCCATCTTGTCAAGCAATTCGTTTCACTTTTTTTGTATCTGTATTTCTGTTTTCATAGAGTTATCAGAATACAAGTAGAGAATTGTTCAAACTCCACCATTTTTCGAACCATTAACATACCTATGATTCTTGTTTGATTCTTTTTCGAAAACATTGCAATAACTATGATTCTTGTTTGATTCATTTTGAAACATTACATACTTGGATTTTGTTTGCCACACGGTTTCAACATAACATTATTAAAACTTTATGTTTTTTTGCGCTAATGTTTTAATGTTTTATAAATTAACATAAGTAATGTTTAAGAAAACTATAACAAAAATTTATCATGAATATAGGCTAACGTAATAATCAATGAATAAATGCTGATCTATACAGGGTTGTTAACTTATCTTTAATACACTGATAAATGAGTATAGCTAACGTGCAAAGCTTCACTTATAAAACTAACATAGCTTATCTGACTGAATATATAATGTACACCGACAAACCTAACACCCTTAAACACGAATAAACGTTTAAACATTACAAAGTTCCATACTTACCACCAGCGAATAATAAATATATACAAAAACGTACATTCACACTTTGTCAAACATATCTCTTAACAAAAACGTAACCGATTCAAACTTTTTTCAAACATATTCTCTAACATATCTGCTATTTTTACAACATTAACATTTTAACATTTAACAAAAATTTATCATAAACCTAACCTAATTATCATACTGACCACTAATATTAATATGCTAAAGTAACAAGTTTTCACATCATAAAGCTAACATATACTGACTAAGATATAATGTACACCCACAACTAACACACGAATACAGTTAACATTAAAAGCTTCTATTAACAACAGTAAATTAACTAACGCTGCATACGGAAGTATCCTATTCACACTTTTTTTTTCAAACATAACTCTACCATATCAGTTAATTTTTACATTACAAAGTACATTTAACATAATTTACCATAACACATAATTATCATACAGGTCATCGTTAATTTAAAAATTACCTCACTTGATCTATAGAAGCTACTTGATCTAAGATCTATTGTCTATTAGGATACAGCTAAATCCAAAGGTTTTATCCTGCGTAGAGTTAAACTATGAAATAAATTACTTACAACAACAGCCACACGAATAAACATCCTTCAAATAGCATCTTAGCCATAAAGCGAACATACGAGGGAAGTAAAAAAGTTTTCATTTTTATAAATATAATTATTCAATGAAAAGGGCATTATATAAATACATAAAACATAGTTTAAATTTTAAACTATTTATCATCTTCATCTTCCGGATTCTGTATATATTGAGCAAGTTCTATATATCTCTCCACCAGAGATTCAAACCCTTGAAAGGATGTAATATAGAAGTCCACTTTGCAACACTAACCGTTTTTCTTGGCTTATTTTGATTCAATCATCATTCTCCTTCGCCAGAGAGAAGTAAATAAGTATCCAGACTGATAGTTTTATTAGTGCAGTCTGTATATGCATTATACGGTAACCACGTTTTCAGTGTAAATATATAGATTACACCGTGAGCTATATGTGTTAAGTCCTCAAGTATGTCAACATAGTTAAGATGCAATGTTATTTCATTTTTTATTTAATGAAGTGTAATATTTTCAGAATTTTTGAACTGTGACCTTATACTGAGCCAGAAAGTCGCGCCTCCGATCCGGTCTCCATAGATTGCTACTCAGGTTTTTATATTGGTCACACGACAGATAAGTAGCATATATTCTATTAGCACTCTCTGTCTCACGCTCGATATTTTTCACTACGCATCGATGCATTGGATAACACATGCTCATTCGTTTCCAGCTGCTGTCGATAGATCTTGATGAATTCTCAGCAGAAATGAAATAAGGATCTATTATTTGACTATGGTTGGAATACAACCATGGATCGGTCCCATGTCTCGTTTACGAATAAATATAATGATCATCATTTGGGTAATAACGAAAGCGCTCGTAAGTTCGAAACAAAGCGTGAGATGGAGGAAATGTATCGTCAGACGCGAAATGTCTTACTGGATGGAAATGTATGGCTTAAGCAGTCATCAAAAGGTACTGAATTCTTCTTTCAACATCAGTTTCGAGAATTTGCTCAATCACCACTTTTCGAAACATTTGCAATACATATGATTCTTGTCTGGTTCGTTTTTCGAACATTACGCATACCATTGTTCTGCTAACATGAACAAAAATCAACAGTTAACAACAGTAAGTAAACTAACATACATACAAATTGTACTATTCCTACTTTCTCAGCATACTCTACATAACAATGTTTTTTACATTAAATGGAATATTTTTAACAAAAAGTTAATCATAACTTGGCTAATTAACCATACTAATCACGAAATATACGCTAGCGTAATAAGTTTTCACATCAATAAAGTAAAAACAGCATCATCTGAACTAAGAATAGTGTAGCAGGCGAAAACTAATACAACTTACGCATGAATAACTGTTAACATTACCAAAGTTCCGCACTCAACATCTTTGGGTTCCACTCTGACCCTTCAGAGTTTTTTTTTCCATAACATTTGAACCTCGTGAACATATTAACGTTATTTTACATTGACAAGTAATATTTAACAAAAATTATCACTCTTCTTATATAATTATCATACGAACAACGAATATTACCTAACGTAACAAGTTTTTTTTTTTTTTGCATAAACATAGTAATATTTAACAAAATTTAATCATGACCTTAAATAGCTATATATTCCGACAATAATCGAAAACTAACAAGTTTATCTGGACAACATAAAATAAGTTTCTTGAATAAATATCGTAGTAAAGTGTAGTAGTTTACCGATCTAAACCGCTAAATCCTACTAAAAGCAAATCAAACCACCCACACCACATCTCCCACCCATCCATGATCTGTTGATCTTTGATTCAGGTACTTTCGAGTATCATTTGGATAAACATAACATAAAAAAATAAGTTCTTTACATACTTACAACAAATATAATGCTAAGTAACATTGTTTTACCATTAATATAAAGCTAGCATTACGAGAACTAAGAATATAATGTACAACGACAAACCTAACACATTCTATGCACGAATAAACTACTTAACATTCAAAGTTCATACTTTGTCAACAGTAAAGACCCTAGCTTCAGCGCACAACGTAACCTATTCACTTTTTCAAGCATATCTTAACATATCAATGTTATTTTACATTAATATGGTTAATATTTACAAAATTTGCGTAATCTATCTAAATTATTCAGTACTGACGGCGATATAAGCCTAATGTAAAGTTTTTTACTTAAACATAGTAAAATTACAAAGGTTCATCATAATCCATACCTAAATATCATATTCCCGACGAATAATTGCAACAAACAAAGTTTTATAAACATAACATGAAATAAAGTTCTTTACACAAAGACAATGCTATTACAAAAAATACATAAAACAAGTTCTTATGTAAATCATAGTACAGTGTAATAGTTTATACTGATTTAATGCTGTAAATCTAAACGAGTAATAAATTCAGCGGAAAGAAGCGCTCTACCCTTTCATGATCTATGATTATCGTTCAAGTCATATTTCGGGTATCATTTTGGATAAACATAACATAAAAATAAGTTCTTTATAACTGGATCAGCGATTTTCTGCAAACATTATCTGAAGTTTTAGCATCCATAAACGCTAAATCTGCAGCTTCTCTGAACTATCCATACTGACGTAAATGACAACTAACATACCTCAGCTCGAATAACAGGTCACTTAACAAATTCGTCTTAAAAGCTGTAAAGTAACTAACTTGCATACAGAAGTAACATGTTATGCTTAGTTCGAAAGGCAGTATTTGGTATTTTTTTACATTAACATAGTAACATTCAACAAAAATTTTTATAAATAAGTTCTTTATATACAGACATACGAATATATGTGTAAAAAAGTTTTTCACATCAATAAAGCTAAATATAAACCTGAAATGAGAATATAATGTACAACGAAAACTAACATACCTCACGTATGAATATCTGCTAACTATTCACAAAATTTCAACTTATCAAGGTGAGTAGCTTAACAAGACATACAAAACTCAATGTATTCCACTTTTTCCACATATAGCAATAGCTAAGAAGTATTAATTCTAAAACAAACCGCTTAACAAAGTCCAATTATCAGATACCGGCCTCATGAACTATGAACTGACATTACATTCATCAAGTGTCACTAATATCGAATATAACATCATTTTGGACTATGAATTAACGTAGACATTAACAAAATTCTCGCGCAAACCTAACATTCCCAGCATCAGAAAAACTTTCCTACGCTCACGTTTTAACCAGCATCGTCAGTTACACAGAAATATCTTACGAAATTTATCATTTTTCTACCAAACAGTTTTAATTTCGGCTTGTCATAGTAATATTTACAAAAAGTTACAGAAATTAAACATAGCCTAACATATCTAACACTTACAATGGACGAAAACCTACAATATAATTCTAACATCATGATCTACGAATAAGACTAAATTTGACCTACGAATAAATTCTCAGCATCAAAACTCAACCTATACTGACTTTTCAAGCATAACAGCGACAGATAAAGCGGAATTTTCAAAAAAATTCTTAATAAAGTGTTATTTTTGCTATATAATTCATTAAGCTATGATTGATCTCACATCTCAAAAGTGTCGTGCTATTAAATATACATCATTTTGAACTATGAATAAAGGTAGACAGCGTGAAAAACTGTAGACAATTAACAAAGTATAACAAACCTAAGCTTTAACTTAACAACTGAATAGGTTTGGCAATCGGCTCAATACAGAACGATTTGGCACCTGTACGCACTCGTGGAGATCACCCAAGGGATGCCGTACCTTGAAAGGTGTGATCCACAGAAGGGGGATCAACCCTAAGGGGTGTAAGCGGGGTTTCGGACTAGCCAAAGGCTGAGCTTAACCCCTCAAGGGAGGGGTACGCCGCTAGTCTGCTTATTGAAGATTCTAAGAAGCTTTGCTTCTGCTACTCTCTCGTCGCACCAGGACTCGCTCCGACCAGAGTTTTCCAGGTAGATGGCCTGATTTTGCTGTCGGGGGTCTTACAGCAGCATCTGAAGCGAGTTGGTGTCTCATCCCTCAACTTTTTTCTCTCGCAGTTTGCATCTCCTGAAACACGTTACAGTGCTTTCGGGAGGGCTTGCGATGTATCTTGCCGTCTGTCACTTCCGCTAACTTCTGGAGGGTCGGAGTTGCATTCCTCATATGATACAAACCGTTACCTTTGCTTGGTTCCAGCATGAACGGCACATCTAGAGAGCTCGTCACATTGGAGTATGTTCGAGTTTTCACTGATGTCAGGCATATTTCAGTGTCGATAACTTCACGCTGTCGCTCTCTGCTCGCATCGGAATTGCGCGTTTCTTTTTTTACGATCATGCGATATGATGCTTGGCAACGTGCAGACTTTTGAAGATCCTGCACTTCCACAAGATCTTCTTCTCAAGCTGAAGTGGTCCATACTGGATATGAGAAAGAGACTTGTGTGTGAGTATCCCAGGACCCTCTGCGACTCTTGTACATGCAATTTTGTAGCTGTTTTTCCTCATTTGGCACGTCACTTTCTCATCTGGCATTGATACGTCTCGCAAACATGTTGCTGCTGTTTTTTGTGGCTGATATGAATACCGGAAGTAGCAATTGGTTGGTAGCAACTTGTCCTTAACTGCCAGCTCTATAGGAGGGTAGTCACCAAGGCTCCTTTAGGCCTTTCTTACGCCCTGCTGCCCGTTTTGAGGTGGTCCCATGACATCGTTGGTCCCTTCCTCTTCTAGGGGCTAGAAGGTTACATCCTTGTTAATCGACAGTTATTACACGCTTGGCGGAGGCTATCCTCTCTCCGTTGCCACGCCGGAATCATAGCTAACTTTTCTTAGCTCACTGGGTTTTCGCTCCAGTGTCTATCTCTGTTCCGAGGACTAAGGTTGGTTTTCGAATTTCTTATGGAGATTTTTGAATGGCGTATTTGGGTTCAGAGAAGATACAAAAACTTGTTTATTCATCGAATGGGATTGTGGAAATTTTTCACTGGCCAGCTTAAGCTTTCTCTTATGGGCTCAGCGCAATCCAGAGCAATGGACGGATGCTCTGCCTCTCGTTATGCTAGGCATTCGTTCCGCTGTTAAAGAGGATCTGCACCATGTTTGTCTGATTGGTGTATGGTTTCTACTCTTCGTCTTCTGGTGATTTTCTGTTCACAGTCTTCTCTCCCTACTGTGACCTCACTTTCTTTTCTTACCCGCTGAGGTGTGCTTCGTGTGAGACGACTCCTTCTCGTCCACACAAGGTGCATTCCTATATACCCTAAGGCTCTTATTCTTTGCATCAAATGTCTTTTGTTCGACATGATCCACGCACCGTCTCCAGACCTAAGTACAGATGAGACTTTTCTGTGATCTTAGGAAGGAACTTCTTCAAGATCCAATGTCCAAACGCCAGAAGTCGTTTTAATGCGACGTTTAAGCCTGCTTTCTTCGATGACAAATCCCTTCTGTTCTTGATCCTGATTTTTTGCCTTTTTGTTCCAATTCTCCTCTACAGCCTTCTTCTTTTAACATTCCCATCTTTTCTCCTGCGTCTCTTAAACCTCTTTCTCCCCCCCCCCCTCATTCTCTCCCTTCTCCTTTTCTCAATCCCTCTTCTACCTCCTCCCCTCCCCCTTCTCTCAGCAAACAGCACAAATAGACGGCTCAGCTCCACCCGCATGGTCATTGTCATTCTTGCTTCCCTCCTCAGCTCCGGATTCTTCACCTCCAGCTACTCTTACGACAAATCGACGTTCGACGACAACGTTCTCAAACTGGGGAATCCTGTCCAACTCATCCATGCTCTACCAGGTTATGAGCAGAGGTAGGAATATACGATGGTCGGCGCGCTACTTGGATTAGGGTTTCGTGCCTTTGGCACTGCAGGGGGGTACCTGTAGTGCTTGAGGTATAGACCTGTATTAGCGCGCAAGAATAAAACCCACGGTTGCGTTATGTTCACTATTTTATCTACATCGTGTTAGCAAATTGTCAACATTGGAAGCGTCGTTTGTTACTCCGTGCAGACGCCTTCTTATGAAAGCAAGTTTTATACTGCGCTCTACTAATCTTTATATAATTAGCATACTTAATGACTATTTGGCATGTTTTAGCCATTTATTTTGTACTTATTAACGCGGTGAGTGTCTTTAATAGTGTGGTTATATTTAATTTTAAGTAGTCATGTAAATATATTAAATTCCGTGTAGTTGCCGTGTGACCCGCGTAGAAACGGCCCTGTGTTGTTAAAGTGAAATCTTTTATACGTTTATAATATCGTTTATAACTTCATGTACATTTCTTTTAGCTAGCTTTCTCACGGGAGTAGGCTCCAGGTTAGAATAAACTGGGGTCTATATTTTTCTTAGGCCTGTTTCTATAGGGGATTCTACGGCCAATTTCCGTTTTGCTAGTTTGGGATTATAAATTTAAGTAGGCCCTGATTAAATTTTGTCATAAGTCTACTCCATATAGCCTACATTAATTAATTGTATTTACTATTAAATATTAGATTTTAATGTGTTAGGATTAATTAATTAATTATATTTTTTTTTATCTTGTTCTTGTTACTACCGATGGAATTTTTTTTATGAAGATTTTGCAACTTTTCATTGTTTTCATTGTAACACTTATCAACTATCCAATTACATTGTGGATAGACTCATCTGCGTTTCCAAAACCTGTCGCTGCATCCTTTATTGTGTAATTCTATGCAAGAAGTCCCCCAAGAAACTTCCAAATATATATATATTATATATATAGTATATATAATATATATATATAATATACTATATATATATATATATTATATATATATTATACTATATATATAAATATATATATATATATACTTATATAGTATAATATATATAATATAATATATATTATATATATTATAATCAATCACCCACCTTTCTCTCATCCGAATGACTGGGGGTAAAAGGCGCCTCGTAACATGTACCTGGAAGAAAACAGAAAGTAGGTAGGAAGTTACATATAAAGCAAAGTTCCTTAAAGAAAGGGCCCAGCCTTGTACCGCCCCTTATAACCTTTTAGTGAGAACTCGTCGCAGTCAGAAATCTACCCTAGAGCAGCTTCAAGGGAACCGCGACGGACCCTCACTTACTGCATCTCTTTCAAAATACTGTGGGGTTCATCCCTTTGCCCAAGAGGGCTACAACCATTACCCCCTCACAATTCCCCCGCCATTTCACTCCTGTTATGCCACCTTTCTTTCGCTTTTCTTGCTTAAACTCCACATTTCTCTCCGTCCAGTCATTCCTTTATCTGAACGTGTCAATTCTCAACTATTTCTTCGGTCTCCCAGCCGGTCGTGGACTTCCCAGCAGTCTCATCTCACCACTATGGAATCCGTTTAACCAAACCGACTATCATCCATTCTTTTCAACATGGACCAAACCATCTCAACGTACTTTAATTTTATTTATCATATACCTGCTGTTTCACTCCTACAGACTCTTTAATACGTTTCATTCCTCATTCTATGCAAGTGTCTTCTCACATTCTACTACTCCCCTAAGGATTGTCCATCTGAAACACATTGTACTTTATGAGATTCTATACCTCGATTTCCAGAACCATGAGTCTCACTTATCTATACATTTAACAGAGGTAACAAACATAATAGCCCTTATGAAAGACCTCTAGCGCCCTCAAGAGCTTAGTCCCTTTACATTCACCAAAAATTTTATTGCATCAGGCCCCTTCAGCATTCACAACTTTTCCTACTTACACTCTGCATTCATCCATTCCCTTTTCATCTAACATTATATTCTTACATATTTGATACTCAGACAACTTTTTCCAGCTCCTCACCATTACCTAACATAACTTTCACACCGAGGACTGTTTCTCACTCACAAACCTAACCTTACTCTTATCTACCGGTATGTTTACTTTCAAAGCCGCTCCTGTTTTTACACACCCCTATCAAATCTCTCTACCAATACACTCAAAAGTCTCTTCAGATTCGCCACACAAAACCAAGATTCATCCTCCTCATATAACAGGTAGGGAACCCTCCGCGTCTCTTCCGATTCTCCCATCATTCACAACTCGCAATCCCTTGATCTCGCCGATTATCTTAATTCTCTTTCTAACCACATCCATATGCAGAATTGAATAACCCAAGGAGATTTATAGATAGCAAAGACAATTGTCCGCTATTAAGTAATTCAAAGAACAAAGTGATTTGACCAAGACGATTACTAGGCACACCTGCGATCAGTATCGTCATCTACATAGCTTTTTGATTGCCATTTCAAAGCCTTACTACCAACACCACAGTAGTTCCTAAACATCTTCCAATAGAGATTCCCTATTAAACCCCATCTTTTACGGGTCTGTTTGGGCAATATCCGATAAAAACCTAAATACCAATTATCTTCTTCTCCTCTTCCTTCATTTTCCCAATCATTTGTTTCAACTTAAAAGATTTGATCCACACCATCCTCTACCACTTCTAAACGCACCTTATCTTTCACCACTCAGTCCTTCAGTCACTCGAATATATATAACCCTTTCAACCAGAATACCAGCAATATTCATCCCTAACCCGGAGTCTTTAAATCTAAATTTCCCTATATTTGATATAGAGAATCCCTTATCACTTTTACCCTTATATAAGAGGTACTATTACTGGCTCTCCTCCCAATCCCTCGGAACTATACCCTCCATAAAACGCTTTGTTACACAACAAACTTCCAAATTCCAATCAATCACCATCTCGCATATATATATATATATATTAGTATATATATATATATATATATATAATATTATATACTTATATATTATATATTAATACTATATATACTTATATATATATTATTTACAGATCGCGCAGTCCAACTCACATCTCAGGAACTACTTTCTCAAGTATATATATATTAATAATAATATATATATATATAATATATTAATATATATATTTATTATATATATATTATATATATATTAATATCATCTAATATATATATATAATATAATATATATATATTCATATAATATATATTATAGTATAAAGGTGGGGAATTAACGGTAAATGCCGTAAATCCAGTTTAACTTAACTTCGTTAATTTGCGTTAACTTTTTATGACGCTTTCTTTAATATTTTTGAAAAGAAGTTACGGACTATTAACGAGTTAACATTTTTTTTACAAAATGTTAAACGAGTTAAAATTTTACCCTACATCCGTTAACGCGTTACCTTAATTTACGAGGTTATAAAATATTTTTCTATAATCGGGTTTATTATTGTATTAAGATTCGATTTCATAACAGATAAACTGTTTTTTTCCAAAATGTTTCCTAAACACACCGGTTAACATGCTCCAATTGTGCTCAAAATTATTGGTTTATTCCTAACACGGTATTATCACCAGTTTAAGTAGTGTTTATGTTTTTCTCGAAAAGTTTGATGTTGATGGCCGGACAAAGGGTTGAAAAAAATAATATAGTAAAAATTTAACTTTTCTAAAAAAACAATTTTTTTGGATTAAAAGTGAAAATAATTTTGATATATGTCTTTTTCAAATAATCGTCCGATTCAACAGTCAAATTTTCAGGGGCTTAATGTATAGTCGGACGAGATGCAACATCTTTTTTACTAGGTAATCTTTTTGTATACTGCAAAAAAGAAAATTTTTTTGAAAAAATTCCAAGAAAAATATACTTTGGATATAATTTTTCCAAGAACAATTCAAAACTACTGCAATAAGGAATATACAAAAGAATAATTATCTAAGTTTAGTAAAATGTGCATCTCCTCAGTGCCGACTACGTATAGCTCTTCATGAAAAAATTTCATCCATTCGCAAAAAGTTATAGAAAAATATCGCAATTTTTACATTTTAAAAACCGAAAAAAAGGGGTTTGGAGTTTTTAAGATTGCTAAGAAGCGAAATATCAAAAAAAATTGAAAATCTATTTCGTGCATTTGTAAAAATAAGAGGATAATGATAGCCAATCTATGCATAATTTCAAGATATTGAAATAAATACAAAATTTACGAAAAAAAAAAAAAAATAAAAATGTAATTAATATATATTACGAATAAAATATATGGCAATGAACCACATAGGTTTTTTGGACAAATTTGAAATTTCTGAAAAATAACAAAGAATGGACAGTTAAGAGGCAGAAAAAGGACACACCAAAACGGAAGTGGTTGAGCAGGGGCATAAAAAAGCCTAAACCAAGTTTGGATTGTTTCTGTATAGGGAGGTCGAAAAATCTCGGGGGCAATCTGAACAATGTTGTCAAATATTTTCCATGTGTCCATTTTTCATAAGGTGGTGAGGAGGAGGGTAAAAAAAATAATGTTTCCTATGCCCCAGCTAATATTGGACCACTGTGCCTTCAAATATTTATTTAAACACAGAAGGGTTGTGAAACTTTTAGAAAGTTTGCGTTTCTGTTAATGCTCCATTAACCTGTTAAAATATAATTCAGTATGAATAAAAGAAGTAGGTCCTCCACTGGGAAAGCAGTAACATATATTTTGTAGAATTTAATAAAAAAAATTAAAACGGTATACATATCCTGTATTAAGGGAAACGTAATATCCCATGCGCATGAATACATGTATCAATATTATATATATATAATAATATATAAATATATAATAGGATATTTTTACATATATATATTAAATAATCGATATTTATCTATATATTAATATTTAATATATTCTATATATAGTATAATTGTCTTTACAGAATCTAATTGAAAGAACAAAACCAAATATAAAAACTGATCCTCAATAATTATTCTCCTGAACATATTATTGAAGACCACGATTAAGCTCGGATTTAACGTTAAACTTTCCGTTTAACATAATCATATACCGATAAAAAGCGCATTAATAATGATTAAACGCACTAGATAGTGTAATAAAATTTTTAAGTAACGACTTAGAAGGGAAGAGATATAGTAACGGCCAGTTAACTTTCTACATTAAACGGTTAGCCTTTACCTTGCTGTGACAGAGGTGGAGGTACCTGTTATATAATAATATAAAATAAATAGTAAATATAAATATAATAATAGTATTTTATAAGTTATATAAATATAAATATAATTATATATAATAATATAATGGGTAAAATATATAAAGAAAATATAGTAGATATATTATGATACCCCTATTAAATACAAAACTAAATTAAAAATCAAAAGAAAATCTGTACGAACAGCTAAATAATAAATAATAACCTATATATAATACTACAGTAACTGGACAATTACAGTGATATTGAGGTAATTTAATCAGTGGGAAAAAACAAGGTTCTAGTTAGTCTATAAACAATACATTATATATATGAAAAAAAAGTAGTAAAATATTTTATTATCCATTTTCGAATAAAAAGAAAAACAATGGAAAATTTATACTATCATCGAAGTAAATAAAAAAAACACAGGAAAAACCCATCAAAACAGTTAAACAAAGATAATCACTGCCATAAGATACAGATACAATTTGACACAGACGTCCCAAAACTAATAATATGCACATCTAAAATATTTCAAACAGTCAAACAGAAATGAAAGGAAACCACTAGTCAAAGAACAACCAGGTCTACACGTTTGGGGTTTTCAGGGATTTTCAATTCAGTGGGGTGTGCTTTTACGGTATTCACAAACAGAAACTGTACCACCATTAAAGCTCAGCACAAAAGAAGACCTCAAATGTTTCAGTGCAGACATCTCCTGCAACCACAAAAAAACTACTCGCAGATTGTACATAGACACCATAATAATTAATATCACTAGGCCAATCACATAATAATACACCCGTATAAACGTTTCACTCTCACAATATACTATAATCAAATATAATGAGAATAATGAGAGAATATCCAATACAAAGCCAAATACCCGAATATTAATACCAACAAACACAATACATCAAATAACAATAACTATAAGGTTATACCCACTAACACCAGTAATGAAAAAGTCCAACTCCCATCCTCCTCACTAGGGTATAATATAAAAACATAATATAGTGATAGGTATAGGGATAAAAAAAATAGTATACTACGAAATAGAAAATACATACTATATATTATAATAAAAAAATCCATAAAAATAAATATTCGGATTTTTCTTTCCATAATTTTTACCGGGCAGAATAGATGGTATAAATAAAATTATTTTTCGGATTCACAACTACGGAGAAACAGCGATTAGAAAAATCGTAATCTTCTGATGAAAAACTTGTATGGTAGACAAATTCTTAAAGTAACTTTTTCTGAGGAAAAATTGGATTGGTAGGAATAGAGTCGGACCTTGTGCCGTCTCGAAACTGTTGTAGTGACAGTAAACTTTTTTGAGGTCACAATACGGAAGATTCTTAAGCAATCTTTAATAGTGATAGTGATTTCACTTGTTGAGTTTATATTCGTTCGAACGATCGCAACTGGTTGAAAAGTATTCCGCCGTAAGTGGGATCCACTATCCAGTGCGTGGTTTCTGGGACAAAAAGGCATCTAACTTTTCGATATATGTTTTCCATGCACCACAACCTAAGAGCGGAAAACTGAATATATTTCTACTTTTGTGTGAACAAACTGTATATTAATTACTGATCATGGAAAAAGGAATTGTTAGGAATTGGGAGACATCACGGAATATAAGACGACCCAATCTACTCTCCAAGCAAGCCCAAAACACACCGTCAAAGAGGATATAATGATTTTAGTATCAAAGGAAAATCATGAAGGTAAACCAAGAAAAAACAGTGAGTACCGGTTTCTTGCCCAACAATTCCCAGCTTTAAAAGATAAAATCAATGAAAAAAGACAAATAAATTAGAACTCTTAGAAAAAACTAAAAAGGAAAATAAATCAAACATATATTAATGTGAACAATTATAAAGGGAACTAATAATAAAGATTAAAATATAATACAGATAATTATAAAAATAATAATATAAAGATTATCAGTTTAATAAATAAATAAGGAAAATTTAGAGATTAACATTTCCATGTAAAATCTCGATTCACAATGTAAATATCTTTGGTATGTTTCGAATTGGGGCAAGAACCAATTAGCACTTTATAATAATAATCGTGATACTTCTTTTCGATATTTTAGAAAAGATACTAGATTTTATAATATTTAGCGTATACATAAATAAATTAGACTAATATAATATATGGGTAGGTGGTTTAATTAGATTTACCGATTTACCTGTATTATAAGGAGTCTGTAACAAATTAACGCAAATTAAATTTAATACGCTATAAACTATGAATATACAAATAAATACAAAAAAAATTTAGTAAAAAAACTTCAAATTGGAGTTTTTTAAATAAAACAATTTAAAAAACAATAAAAGTAATAATAAATAAATTATGGAATAAAAAGATATTAATCAATATATTTTTTTTTATAATAAGATAATAAATAATAGAATTTAAAAATAATTAATATTTGAAAATTAAAGATCTTACTTGAGTCAACTGCTCAAAGGGCTCTAACGCTAACTATATCACTCTCAGTGAGTACCTAAATATTTTCCTTTCCTCTTCTTTATTACTCTCTCACAAAGAAGAGTAAATTTAATTTAAGCGCGCATCAAGGCGCTAGGTCAGGTCCACTAGGTCCGGTACGGCATTTTACAGGCGCACAAGGCGCATGTTGATCGCACTCAAATAAACTAAATTATACATAGTAGCAGCTAGGCCCCAGGCTTATAGTGTGATACAATATATTAGATGTATAGTACTATATAAATAGTCATATCGTTCGAATCACTAGTTTATATATAGTAGTGATAATATTAATATATAGTAACATATATATAAATAATATATATATACTTTTATATACATTATTATTAATACTTATATATAGATATTAATTATATATATTATAATAATTAATATATTTATTATTAATTTAATATTAATATTTAGTATATATCATATATATTATAATTTCATATGATATTATATAATATTATAATATGATAAGATGAGACCAAGTGTTTTATAAAAATAGTATTAAGTTATAGTCTTAGTATTAGGTAGCCTGACAGATTGTGTTTCGAATTTGATGTCTTTTATATGATCTCGAACATTTTCTAAGTTAAAAAGTAAAATTTCTGTATTTATGTTTTAAATGAATAAAACTAAAATACATGTCTCTTAAGGCACTTCAAGTCCGAAACAGGTATATGTGCTTTACCTTGGGAGAGGTTGTAGTGAGTTAAGTTTTGTGTAAGATTTGGGAAGAAAATTCTTTATGGAATTAATAAAATAGTAATTAGGATCGTCCTAACGTTGTTATCAGGCAGTGTATTTGGTGAGCCCCTACGATATTCTTAGGGATTTCGTTTGTCCTATTTTGAATATAAATTCGTTTTCGTTGAAATCTTGAACATAATCTAACTTTTCTGACCAGTTAGGAGAGTTTGGCAGGCATAATAATTTTAGTCTTTTGATGTGGGTGCTTCAAAATTATTGTCTGGTCTGTGAGGCTATCTGATGACTTCACAACTTTTTTACATTTTTAATCTTTTAACAAATGTTCTATATCCTAGTCTTTCCTATTTTACACTAGTGTTTTTTTAGTGGTTTTAGTGCAATCCGTTAGAAGTTTTAGTACCATGTTAAAATGAAAAAGTTGTTTTCCATCAACAAATTTTAAAACAGTTTTTAGTGAACATATTGTTCTTTAGTGTTCATATATATGTTCCGCAAAGATAATGCTAATATAATTTCCTTCGTTTAGACATTAAATTGTTTTTAAGTTATGAAATTTAAACTAAGAACATTACGACCACACTAATTAGTTAAGGCAACTATATAAATATAGAATAGTGGTTTTACCTACTATTTAATTAATTTAAATCTTCCATTATATTATATTTGTGATATTATTCTTATTAGATTAAATATTTAAAAATAATGGTAAAAATAAAATATATAGTTATACTATATATATACCCTTCCAATTACTACTAAGTATACTCTTGTCTGAAAGGGGATTTGGGTTAGAAGTTCCCTTATAGACCTATACAGCAATCTCCCGGATTTTTAGGAATTTTTTTAACCGGTAATTCTATCCCCTGATACAGTTTTGCTACATTTCGTGATAAATAAAAGGAGATCTTGGTTACTATTCGTGGCAATATACTTCTCTTGGGCTGCGGCAACCTATAGTTATTTTCTACTACTTTCTTTAGAAGCAGCATGAACTCGTAATTTTTGGGCAACGTTTAAATCATTCACTATAACTTGAATATGCTATGCATAAACACGCCATGTTCATTCAAATGGAAATTATTTGTGTTTCTACAAGAATGGAATTTTACCCTCTTGACCCGGAAGAGGAAGACAAGCCTTTTGTTTAATTAACGATTATATGAGCAAGTGTCTCTATTATAAGTTTGATAGAAGATTAGGATAATTGAGGGAGTCTAAGATAGTAGATTGCTAGTATATACTCTCTTGAGGCCGTCTTTTAAGTAAATGGTTTGTAGGAATAGTTATATATATAATAAATTTGCTATATATTAACAGATCAGTCACCTCTAGAGAATAGCGCTTGGATTTTGACCATTGTGAACAGGACATAATAACTCTCGGTTCTCGTCGACATATTGCAACTTTATTTTTTTTTTATTAGATTATAATATTTCTATTGAGCGAATAAAATTAAAAACAAATCTATATATTCTAAGGGTAACTCTCGATATCCTTTATTAAGAAATAATCAATTAGTTATCTTCTAGATTGGTTTGTGCTTGTATTAGTTTTAGATTTAAAAAGCAATTTGAGTGTTCTTCTCGCAACATCATATTGAAAAAGTATAGGACCATGGCTATAGGAATAGGAAGCCCAAGATTTTTTTGGAGTATGGAGGGTGGAGGTTATAGAGTCAAAGCATATGAGTAAAAAAAAACATTTTTAGTGATGCGTATCTTTAGCGGCTACGGAAAGAACCTGCATATGTTATGAGAATGTGATAGCAGACAGGAAACGGAAAAGGGCTTCTTATTAGTCAAGTCTCATGACCCGCACAGAACTATAATATACATTATTTCGATCAGGATGAATTGAAAGACTTCTTTATTTTTATAGGAAAAAGTTAATTCGATAACTTGTAATATGTACCGAGATATCTATTCCTTTGGCTTACAAACGGCCACCCACTTATAATAATAAGACTAGGAAGGAAAAAATCCGATTTTCTGATTCACGTTTCCTATTTTTCTCTCAAAACGTTCGTAAACCTAGAACTCATAAAGAACTCCGTGGTCCGATTCTTGATGAAACTCGGTGTGCAAGTTATTTTTCCTTTAAAAAACTTTTAGTTATTAGAATAATTAGGGGAGGAGTAAATCTCTTATGGAGGGAATTAGAACCCAAATGTAACGGCCTTGTTATCTTTTGTTTACCTGTGTCCAGATTGTTTATTGTATGTGTGATTTGTATGTGTGTGGATATGAAAAAGAGTGCTAATAAACTTTTAGGTAGTTTTTTGGTGTTGAAATGGTGATCCCTTAACATAATTCTCTAACTTATGCAATAAGGATATCGATTCTGTCCTCTCTAAGAGAAGGGTGAGAGCAGGGACACTTACGTTCCGTATAATGGTCTCCTCAAGAACTTAACCGGTGCTTTCAGATCAAGATAACATGGCAATCATCCCGATATATATACTATCAAATATCTATTAGATTTCAAATTTTTCATAATAAAGGATGAAACTATTTTATAATCTCAATAGTGAGCAAATTAATCTATTTTATCATTTTATATATTATTTAATTATTATTAATATCTCGTAGGAATTATCTAATTTTATTTTTTATTTAGCTATTATTATTATATGATTATTGATGTGTTATATATTTTTTTGTTTATTATATAATTATTATTATTTTAATTGTTGTTGTAGTCATATCATCAACTGTGAATCTATTCATATTATTATTATTATTTATCTATCTCTTGAATTAACATGTAAAATGTATGAATTATTATTATTTTTATTATATTGATATTATTATTCATTAATTATATTATTAATTACTTATATATTTCTAGTGTGAAGTTACAGTAGTAGTAGGTAGTATATTACGTGGCATGTTTTTAGTTAAGTATGTAGAACCAGAGACATGGACAGTTATTTAGTGATTTTCGGTAAACTGAAACAGATATCGTTGTTGGATATATAAGGGAATTAACAGTTTCATTAGTGCTGTTAGGTGGTACAAATATGGTTAGTTTAAAGCCATCGCCTCTCAAGCTGACCATTATATTTGATATTTAAAAAGAAGAGTTACAAGGATAAACGCCTCGCATAGATCGAAGTCTGTCAAATTGTCTCTTCGTGACCAGAGTATCTCTCTCTCTCTCAGTCGTCGATTCCTTTCCTATCAACAATTTCCAACGGCAGGTGAGGAAACAGAATAATTATAGCGTTGAAGACTTGGAACATTAATAAAAGCACAAGTGTTGGTAGGGTTCTCTGCTGCATGGTCCTAGACAGGAACACGTGTTGCGCACCCGAGAAGGAGCCATATGTCACAACACGTTGCACATTTTGATAATATAGACTATTCTCAATTCGCAGACATACAGCGTACATATTTTCAATATGTGCCCCACTCTTATAATCTTGTTCATTTTTATTATTAGAGAGAAAGAAGAGGAAGTAAGAAGGTATGTAGACTTTTAGTTGCCAATAGCACTCTCGTGGTGCTCTCGCCGCGATAAGCTGATAATTGTGTATACTCCGCCGCCTTAGATGAGTGTCATTGTTCTCATCATACTACCTAGGTGAATGGAGTGCAGGTGTCGAAAACCATTCTCGGATCACTCGCGAGACAAAAAACTACTTAACGATACACTGTGATATCACTGCAGAACTTCTCTCACAAAGAAAATATATGTGTTTATGCATATGCTCTATCTCTCTGTCGTTCTTTCTCCTAACTCATATTCCCTCATCTTATGTGCCAATACAGAGCGCTCCGGTTGGCCAAGCATCTCGACCGGTCAGACTATATAATGATAACCAATTGAAGCAAGTGGTGGTAGGGTCCGCTCTATTTTTGCATGCGGGGAAACGTTAGAACAAAGTAATTTAATTTAATCGGCTTAATGAAATTCATTTGTTAATAGTATAAATTATATTAATATCTTCTTCAACCTCTAATTCAGTCGAAATTGTTAAGTATCATATGTTTCCTCTCTATTGAGATGTCTCACGTATCTCTCGCTATTTTGCTGAGACACCATATTATTATTATTACTTCCTCACCTCTTACAATATTTAATTTTGCGATAAAAAGAATTGTATCTTAGTAGTTCACTCTTATTACAATAATATACTGAGTATGTAAGTGGAAACTACCACGCTCAATAATATTTTGAACAAAAGTAATTTAGTTATTCATTGAAGTTGGTCTTTTGGGCGAGTCACCGGAATTTAACGGTAGGTATGCCTTGCTACCTTTTTCTTCAACCTTCGTGATAAGGTGAACGCAATCTAACACTCTCGACAGTAGGCTGCAAAAACACTCAGCCATGTGAGTCGAATAGCAGCGTCAATCATTTTATTATTAGAGTTAATCAAACGCATACCAGTTGTGTGCCCACAAAGATACAGCCAGATGGTTAGTTTTCTAACATGTTTGAATATAGAGAAATTAGGATGAGTTGGTATTACTGAAGAGCGTATGACGACGCACTCCTCCAGTAGAATAGAAGCTCTCCTACAAATCGAGGGGACACCCGGTATTTGGCGCCAACCGGCTCCTCAAACGAACTGAAGGTTAATAAATGAAGCTTCTCTTATGTAAGGATAAAACACTTATTTACCAAAGTATATAGGTCTAAGGCGTATAGTTCTCTAGATTTGTAATTACATCTTCTCATACTGTAAGACGCTCTATCCAAATATTAAAAAGGTATTGGTTTATATCTACTGAATAAAGTGACATGCGAAGAAAGAATGAATTTATTCCGAGATTTAATAGAATATGTGCTTAATAATATACTCGGAATATAATGAAGTTTAGCACACAACTGAATCAAAGGCTTAATGTCCTAAAATGCTATTGAGTATTAGATTTATTTCAATAATTATATTTATTATACTTTTGAACAGCATATTTGAAAAGTAAGATAATTGAAAATTAAACTGGAAGAAAGGAAATAAATTATGTTTTGTCAATTATGATGAGAATAACTGTATATTATAATAATCTTTTACGAATATTTTTATATACATTGAGCTGAGGTAAGGTTATGTAACTATAATAAAATAACTCAGTCTTTGTAACATGATTTTCTAACTATTCAAATAGGTATTTCATTTTAACTATTAACTATTACTTATCAGAAAAACCTGAAAATTATTAATAATTTTATATCTAATATCTAATATTATATTATATTTATCCTTAAATTACTTGAAACAACTTAAAAATATTAAAGTAGGGAATTTCATGCTGCTTATTGATTTTACAGCTACCATATCTTCTATAACTATGAGGTGTTATATTTAGTATATCTTATTTTATTCCTCACAATACTACCATCATACCTCTTTCTGTGACGAAGACCGAATTTAAACTAATATGCAGAATCAAGGCTATATTATGACTTTCACTCTTGTCGAATGATAGAGTGATGACTGTCATTCTTATACTAGTTTTATTATACAAATATTTACATATTGGAGGATTATATCTCTTGAATACAATAAATGTATAGCCATGGCGCCTTGCTCTCTCTCGCATATTGAAGATGTATATTTGTAATTTAGTTTGAAATAAGGATAAGAACCATGTTTAACATAAATCTCTTATAGGGCAAATACGAGGAAAACAATCTCGGAGCATGTGTACGTGATACTCTCTTGCGTGAATACCGGTTTGAGGATCTCGCATTCTTAATTTTAGAATCAGATTATCAGACTCTCAGGTGGTGTTTAAGATATAAACATTTTTAGAGCGTCCCAGTTACTTATTGAAGATGAAGACGTATCTTTTATAGGTTGGAAGAAAATTATGATTTTCATTATTTCTCTTCTCATGGTTTGAGGGTGCAGAGAGAGAAGTGTATAATTTATGTACGAATATTTTTCGTGCGTAGAATGATATTTATTTGATCGTTTTTAATTCTCGTGCTATTTCCCTGGTTTTTTGTGTGTCTAACCGTGGTGTTGATCCAGTGTGTGATACATTACATTAGGTATTTACCCATTATTTATAAATTACCTCGGCAATATGAAAAAAGAAAAAAAAGAAAAATAATAGGAACTAAGTAAACTAGCAATAATATATTACCAAGCGGACGGTCTTAATAAATACAGTTTATTTATAATAATTCATAGGAATTTTAGTCATACTCACTCAATTTCGTTCAACTCATAGTTTATGGTTAGAATCAAATCTCTCAACCTGTGACAGTTTATATATTATCAATCAAATTCTGTTATAGATTGGCTTCATATGAAATTATGTCTAGATATAAAATATAATAAATTAGACCCTTAATGGATTAATGAAAACGTAACTTTAGAATTAATAGATTAAGTAATTTAATAGATGTTTTAAGATTATTTCATTGTTTTCGTTTATTTTATCGAACATATGTTAGTATAAATAGTTTATTTATATATTATAATTACTTAATTTTGTACGGTCTCTCTTTTCATAAACTACATGATAAAGTCATTTTTAAAGAGTGCTTTTTATCATATCCATGAAGGTATTCTCTTGTAGAGCTAAGTGGCTCAATAATTCTGATATTCTAATAGTATCTATTTTAAGTTCTCATTTAAAGTTATTGCGTTGCATATATAAATTTCAATCCTAAATATATAAATTTTATATATATATCATGCGATGGAGATTAAGTATCGAATAGTGATGCTACATTATATGAAATTTTTGAAGCTCATCTTACGTAATAAGCTTATATAATGATGATTAGATATTCTCTTTCTACTCTATACATGAGTTAGAAAAATGACCAATTCAGAATATTGAATTCGCTTGTAATATTGAATTTAATAAAAAGCTTTTTTAGTGATTTCTTGTACTTCCACTATACTATTATCTCTATTTATAGAATGATTGAGGTCCTGAACTTAATGGTATATAGAGCTCCTGGTAGTGACATATATTCTCTCAATCTCATGCTCACGATATGTGATGGCTAATAGGTACAATTTATACTGTGTGTTTTTAAATGACTTAATATTTTAAGTGTTAATGATATATTTATTAACTGTTTAACGGATCAGAGAGTGATATGTGCTGTTTTTTGTGTGTAATATTGTGTTATTTTTATAGTGAAAACTATTCTGTTTTATAAAGACTGTTCATGAATTATCAAATTCTACTCTCTAGGGATTAGCTCAATGAAGTCTTGTTAAACCAATTTGGTTGTGCTAAATTCTTCCAAGGATTTAGGAAGGGTTAGTTTCTTGACAAAAATAAAAATAAATCTGTGAGAATTAAATTATCTGAGTGTCGCACTTTCCTAAATAATACTTAAGAACCTAATTTAATGTTGTATATTTAAATCCATTATAATTTAACATATACCTCATCCTTAGTGATTTATTACAATGACACAATTATGACAAAATCTACTTAAATGATTATAAAAGAACTAAATATGTGCTAATAACGCCTTTAATATATATAATAAATATATCATAGTTAAATAGGGTAATTTTAGGCGACGTACAGAATATAATATGATAAACTAATCTTACTACTTTCTATATTATTATTATTTTTTTGACCGCATTCCAGAAAATAGTTAAATACTCATAAGTTTTAGAATATTTACGACTAAAATAATAATAGATTTAAATTTTTAGATATAATCCATTATCAACCATACCTTACAGAGTATTATTCTATGTAATAAATTTGCTCTACCATAAACATGTAGGTAAACAAATATAATATAGCAACCTAAGAACAAAATAATTGTTACCCCATAAAGTAAATTAATTACCATAATATAGTTACCATTTGCTACATTATCTGCCTGAAAGCTCGGATATTATTATATCAAATTGAAATATTCTCAAATGATGAATATAATATATAATATTAAATTATTATAAAGTAACCATACAAAATATTATATGAATAGGAACTAAAAAACTACATTGCATTATCAGGTATTATAATTCTAGGTTGTGCGTTAATACTTTAATAACGTTTCTCATATTAATATTAAATTTTAACGTTAATATCATGATAATTATATATATTATTAAATATCAAATAGTATACATTAATAAAAAATATTAGAATAATATAATATAATTATTATTTTAAATAATTTTATAATTATATAATATTTGTTTTGACACTTTCAAATATTTAAATAAACATTTTCCTTTTTATATTTTGTATTTTTTTCACAATTATAGAGAATGCCAAATGCGACGTGCCTTTCTCAGAATTTCATCGTACTTTTCTGAAAAACGCCGTTTATATATACCAAAATTATATTTTATTTTAATATATTATTGTTGATATTATGGCTCATTCATTATGTTTAACTTATAAATTTCTCTCAGCCTCAAACACAGAATAACTATAAACATTGTATCATATAATAATTATGTAATTACTCTCCTGTTGTTATTTTCTTTTTTGTAATCTATTTATGTTTCATATTTATTTGTTTATTATACTAATAAATAATAATGTATGTTTCTCACGTTGGACGTGACATCTGGTCAAGTTTCTCCATCGCATTCCACCAATTGTACTGCACTTTTGATCTCTTCAATACTTTGAAAATTAGGTAGATTTTTTATAAGTCACTCTCTCTCTCTTATGTGTTTTATCTCTTCAACATATTAACACGCGACACAATAAGTTGTGTGAGTGCGCGCATTTGTGAGACAAAGTAAGGATCTGTATAAGTATAATCAGGGAATATATAGATACGCTTATTCATATAAATGAAATCAATATACGGTATATTAAGAATTGGTATTTCTAAATTTGAGGTGGCAGTATCTAAGATTTATTCTTCTCTACAATTGAGTATATGTATTGGTATATAGTATAGGGGTAGGGTAGGGGGCACTCGTTGTTTACCTATTTTTATAGAAGGGATAAAGAAATTCATATTTTTCTTTATTTTCTTTATCTTTTGTAATTAATATACTTATATTCTAATATCTGTTCCCAAAGTAAGTTTAAATAAAATTACAATTATTTTTTATATTATAAAACTATTCTCTATATCAGGGGTTCATATAATATATAACTTATATAATTTATAATATATTACAAGTTAGTTAGATTATTATATAATTAATTATTTATTATTTAATATGATATATTTAATTAGTATATTATTTATTAAAATATATTCCTATAAGTCCTCCTTTTATTGACTGGAATACCGACTCAAATAAATTAGCTTAAGTTATAAATTTCTGTTTTCCTCTTTCGTAAATATAATTATTATAATGAAAAGATACTTAAATACATCATTATATGTAACACGAAAAGATTAAAATCCATTATTGTATTAAACAATATAGAGAGTATTTTAGTTTACTATAATAATATAAGATAATATTATAAACAAAGTCTCTCTATAGGAAATAAACGAACTTACTCTCTCTTTCTACTCTTATCTCTCTCTATCACTCTCTCTCGCTCTTATATAAATACATAATTTATATAATAATAGAGTGAGTTAATAATTTCTCAGTAATGTCTATGTAATGTAATATAAACTACAAGTCTTTCTCTTCTCTCTCTCTCTCTTCTTCTCATCACCATTTACTCTCTCTCTCTCTGCCTCTTTCTCTCTCCTTCTCTCTCTCTCTCTCTCTTCTCAAAATTTTTAGTTACATATTATTATATATATATAATATATATATATATTATTATATATATATAGTATATAGTATATAGGATATATATATATATATATATATATATTATTCTTTTATATAAATTATATTATATATATTATATATATATATAAATTATATATAGAGAGAGAGTGAAGGTAGTAGAGAGATGAGAGAGTTTGTAAGGATGTAATGCTGTATGTTGTTTAGGTTTAATTTTTGTTTCCATATATTATTTATTGGTTTTACTTATAATTTCACCTTTACTGGATCATACGTGCGCCGTCCCCTAACCTTAGCGTCATGTGAGAATAATGCACATATTGTTAGAAACTTCTATGAACCCATACTACGTATTGACTAGAATTATTTGATGTCTCAGAGCTCACGTATATTCTATCTGTGTATCAAATTATAATAATATTGTGATATTAATATGAGGGACCGGGTTTACTTGAGGAAAAACATCGTTCTATATATTCACGTAGGACACTACATAAGTTTGTTTAACCAATCTTATTTGTCTCTAAAATATATTCGGGACGACGGGCTTTCCTGAACATGATCCCTCCGAGTAGATATATTTAATATATTAATATATTATTATATATTATATATTATGTATATTTATTAGTATATTATTATAATATATATTATTATATATCATTATATATATATGATATATATATATATATATTATAATATATATAATTATATATATTATTATATATTATTTATTAGATAATTTATATATATTAATTCTCGCAATACAATATTTTAAATGTTTTGTTCATCAGATAATGTCCCTGCAACAATTCCAAGATTACAAGACGTGTATTAACGAAGAAATAAATAAAATTTATAAGTTTAGTTTATTCAGCTATTATTATAATAATAATATATAATAATAATATATAATAATAATAATAATAATAATATATTAATAATTAATTAAATAATTAATTAATTAAATAATATTAATATCTAACAATAATAAAGAAAAAATGTAAGTATATATATATATTATAATATATGATAATATGATATGATTTAAACTGAGATTATGATAATATAGATAATGATAAATGATTTTTAATGTGATGATGATGATGTAATGAGTTGATGATTGATGATGATGAAAATGATGATGATATAGATGATTGTATAAATTTAAATTATAATATAATAAATAATATAATATAATATAATAATAATAATATAATTATAAATAAATATAATAATAATAATATAATAAAATAATATAATTAATAATATAATAATTATAATAAGTATATATATAATAATAATAATTAATAAATAATATTAATATTGTCCTTGTATATATACTTCTTTTATGGTTAAAGACATAGTTACATTTTCTACGTTTTTTATGTAACACTCATAATTTGTTTATGAATAATTAATATTGCAATTGTTTAATTGCTAAAAACAACCTGTAGATAGGAAAATAGGTCAACATTTCTAAAAAGAATAATAAAAGGAAATGATGAGAGACTCTATATAAGATAACTGAAAAGTGATTTGTATTATGTATAATGAGCGCTGATAGGAAACGAGGATAATTGGGATTATGCATCTTATCAATTACTGAATATAAAATGATACGTGTGTCATCAGGTATGATAACTCTATACTCAGGGGGTTTTCAAACTGGGTGGTCAATATAATAATCACTCATGGTTTGGTTGCGCTACAAGCGTTGTAAGAAAAACCTTTTAAATTTTTAATTTTTATATTATTTAAATATTTTAATATATAATTATTTATTATATTTATATATATATATATATATATATATATATATATATTAAATATATTGTATATTATATTAATATATTTATTTATTATATATATATCATAATATATTAATAATAATTATATATAATAATATTATATTATGATATATTACATATTTTATTTATATACACATATAATATATTATAATTTATATAGATATTTATTTATATATATATATATATATTATTTAATATATATTATATA
>JABUQX010041400.1:32500-37256 GCA_015478945.1 Trachelipus rathkii | reverse complement strand
CTCTTCCCCAAGTCTGGGCTCTGCTACTATTCTCAATCTTTTTTCTAAAATTCTCTATGTTTTTGCCAGATGGTTCAACATGGAAATTCCCCTGTAGTTTTACAGTCTCCTGTGTCTCCTTTTCCCTTATATATTGGTACTATAATTGACTTCCCCATCCTTCTGGTACTTCACTCTCGTTCCAACACCTGTTAAACAGTTTTGAAAGATTTCTTCTTTCAATTTCTCCTCCTCCCTCTTTTAATCAATATCTACTGGCGTATCCATCTTCAGCCCAGTGCGATTACGCCGTTCCTTGCACTCGCTTTCAGAGCCACCTCTAATTCTTCCATAGTTATCTCCTCCCCCTCCTCATCTTCCTCTCCCTCCACCATCTCTTCTCCCTCCTCCTCCCCCTGTTCATTCACATTTAGCAGTTCACTGAAGTGCTCCGTCCATCTCCTGTTTGTGTCTATTGATTTCAACAAAACTACTCCTTGTTTATCCTTGATGTTGCACACTTTCCTCTTTGATCCTCTATATGTTTTTGCCAGTCTAAAAATCTTCTTCCTCTCTGCCCTCCCATCTTTCATCATTTCTTCGGCCTCTCTCTTTGCAGCCTCTTCTTTTACTCTTCTTCTCACATTCTCCGCATCATTTCTTGCCTCCACATACTGAGCCCTTGTTTGTACGGTTCTATTTTTCAGCCACCTTCTCATCAATACCGTTTTCCTCTTTATTACCTCCTTCACTTCTTCAGTCCACCACTTTGAGTGTCTTTTCTTCCTTCCTCCTACCCATCTTTTGCCTAGGGTCTTCTCTGCTACCGTTCTTATCGTTTCTTGTATCTCCTCCATCTCTCCTACTCCTTCTAATTGTTCTAACTCCTCACTTATTTTTCTAATATGTTCCCTTTTCTTGTCACACTCCTTCAGTGATTCACACTTTAATCATATTTATCTTTTCTTTATTCTACAGCTTTTCTGCCTTCACCACCAGGTCCGTCACCAGCAATCTATGATCCGAATCCATGTTTACTCCAAATATTACTTTAACATTCCTTATTTTAATACTATCAGACGATATTATATAGTCTATAATAGATCTCTGATGCGAATTGCTCCTGTAATATTGTTCCATATATACCCTTGTGAACCTATGTGAGTCCCTTCGTTGAAAAAAAACTATTCATGATCTTCAATCCCTTCCTCAGACAGAAATCTATCAGCATCTCTCCTTCAATATTCAATATATATATATATATATATATATATATTATATATATAATATATATATATATATATATATATAATATATATATATTATATAACTATATAATAATAATTATATATATATATATATATAATATATATATATATATATATATATATATATATTAGCATTCAATTTTAATTAAAAATCATTAAATACAAGAAACATTTCCCAACAAAAGAATAATGAACGCAAAATTAAGAGAAAAAAATGTTAAACCTGACAATAAAAATAAAAAAATAATTAAATATTAGGTTGGAATAAAGGCCTAAAGGAAAAATATAAATTAAAAATTAAAAAATAACGAAACAAAAAGATTATAATTAAAAAAAAAAAATTGGTAACGAAACAAAATGAAAATAGGAATGAAACTAAAGAAAATAGTAACGAAACAAAATGAAAATAGAAATGAAACAAAAAGAAAAACGTAACGGAAAAGAAATAAAATAGTAACCAAAGAGTGGAAAAATAGAGACGAAGCAAAATGAAATGGAAACGCAACAAAAAAAAAAAAAATGTTAACGAAATGAATGCAGTTTTCTAATTAAAAGGATTATGGAGGCTCCTCATTCATTCCGCGCCATATTTTTCCCGCCATTTTTTCCCCTACTAATTTGGTGTTAGAGTTAAAAGGAATTATTATTAAGACGAAAGGTACACAAACTCTTTTAAAAAACTTGAAATATATATATATATATATATATATACATATACCAGATGATATCTCTATATATAGATTTAACATATATACATACATATATTTATATATATATATATTATATATATAATTGTATAGATATAATATATATAATATATATTATATATATATATATATGTATATATATTTCTATATATATATGAAGGTGCATAATAACCAAGAAAAAAACTATAGACTTTTCAAAGAACTTTATTTAGAATAAAAGTTTCATAAATATATGTTGAATCTAAAAATCAGTTGTTTTTTTTTTGTTTTTGTTTTTTTATTTATTTATTCATCGGAAATATTTAGATTTTTTTTTTTATTTAGGGGCTTGAGCCAACGGTGGATAGAGGGGGGAGGCTGAGAGACCCGGAACTTCTGCCGATCTTTGCGGTTATACCCTATGGCAATTCCTTTGGATTAAAAGCAGCGGTTCCCAACCTGTGGTACGCGTACCCCTGGGGGTTCGCCTGCTGTCGATTGGGGGTACACGAAAAAAATATTGGTAATGGCGGAAACATCCGAAAACAATGGCTTAATTAAAAAAGAATGTAAAAGAAAAAAATTAATAGAATATAGATTATAGAATATAAAATTACGAAATTAAATTATTGTTCTTAATATATATATATATATATATATATATATATATATATATATATAATCTATAATATCTCTATATATATATATATATAATTATATATATTATATACTTATATTATATATATATAATTATATATTATAGATTATATATATATGTATATGTTATATGTATATATATATATATATATATATATATATATATAGGGATATATAAAATATATTAATAAAATAAAATATATATATATATATATATATATATATATATATATATATATATATATATATATATATATATATATATATATATATATATATATATATATAATATATATATATATATATATATATATTATATATTTATATATATATATATATATATATATATATATATATATAATGCCTATTCACGGGTATTTCTGCTAAAAAAATATTGCTTTGGTTAATTGCTGTGGTGTATGCACAGATGGTGGAAAATCAATGTCTGGCTGTTATACAGACTTACGCTGTCGTATCAAAGAAATAGCTTCCTCATGTAGCTTGGAGCCATTGCTGTATTCACAGACAAAATCTAGCGATCAAACGCCTGCTAGATTCTTGAAAGAGGTGCTTGATCAATCAGTCAAAATTGTTAATTTTATCAAAAGCAGTTCAACAAACTGCAGACTATTTAAATCTTTGTGTGAAGAGATGGACAACATTCATACCACATTACTTTTTTTACACAGAAGTAAGATGGCTTTCAAGAGGAAAGGTGCTAAACAAGGTGTTTGAAATTGAGACATGAGTTCAGGTTTTTTTTTGAAACCTCATTTTAAGTTGGCTCGAAATTTCTATGAATGTCAATGGCCTTCAAAAGCTGCCTACTTGTCTGATATTTTTTTGGAAATAATAAACTTAACTCAGGATTACAGAACAGTTCCATAAATATCTTTAAATTGTCTGACAAAATTGAGTATATGATAAAAAAAAATTGGACTTTTGGGAATGCTGTATCTTTAAAGACCAGTGTGAAGTTTTCGAGAAACTTCATAGTTTCTTTATCTGAGAACGAGTTGAAAATGTCAACTGAACTAAAAAATAGCATATACCTCAACTTAAAAGGACTTAAAAGTTCATTCAGACAGTATTTTCAAAAGCGAAATAGTAAGGATAACTGGATTTCAAAATCCTTTTCAGAGATTTATTATTTGAACAGGCTGAAAAATTATCAGCTTGTGAAAAAGAAAAATTGATTGAACTTTCAACCGATTCCTCTCTACAATCTGAATTCAAAAAAAGAAATCTCATTGAATTCTGGGCAACAGTGAGAGAAGAGTACCAAGAACATAGTGAAAAAGCAATAAAATATTTATTGCCATTTACGAGCACACAACTTGTCGAAAGAGCGTTTTCATGTTATGCATATATAAAAAATAAATACCGTAACAAGTTTCACGCTGCTCCCGACTTGATTGTATATTTGTTGTCATTTGAACCCAATTTTAGAAAACTGCTCCATGAAGCAATCTCAAGGATCACATTGAAATTAATTAACATTTGTGTTTGAAACCTTGCATGTCAAGATGAATCGACATTGATTATAAAATTCACAAGCCAGGAATGCTGGTTTATACTATATATATATATATATTATATATATATATATACTAATATAGTATATATATATATATTATAATATATATATATATATATATATATATATATACATATATAATATATAATAAATATATATATATATATATATTATATATAGTAATATATTTTAGGGATGAGCGTTACCAAAAATTTTCCGATACCGGAAACCTTTAAAAAATATACTTGCATTCATCCCTATTGAAATATAATATATATATATATATGGATTTATATATATATATATATATATATATATATATATATATATATATATATATATATATATATATAAATATAATATAGTTAATATATATATATATATATATATATATATATATATATTATATATATATATATAGATATATATATATATATTACTATATATAATATATTTTTTTTGTGTGTATGAAGGTACTCGTAAATAAAAAAACATAATGAAGGGGTACGGAAGGAAAGAAAGGTGGAACCGCCTGGGTTAAAGTAATACCCATAGTGTAAAGGTAAATTAAAATTATTCTTTTTTTAATAAAGAATACCATAGGGTAAAAACCGGCAAAGATGGCAGGC
>JABUQX010041400.1:17500-27500 GCA_015478945.1 Trachelipus rathkii | reverse complement strand
TACTTAGATAATTTCTTTGTATATGCATTAGTTTTGAAATTGTTCTTGAAACAAATTTTCAAAAATAAAATTTTGGGAAATTTTTAAAAAATTTTCTTTTGAGTATACAAAAACATTATCTAAATAAAAAAGGTGTATCTCGCCCGACTACACAAGCCTTGAAAATTTGATGTTGATCAGATAAGTAGAAATAAAAATATATCATATTTCACTTTTCAAAATTTAATCGCTTCGCAAAAAGTGAAATATTGATATAAATTTTTTTCTACTTATCCTATCAACATCAAATTTTCAAAGCTTTTATAGTCTGGCAAGATACACCTTTTTTTACTTAGATAATATTTTTGTATACTCAAAAGAAAATTTTTAAAAAATTTCCCAAAATTTTTTTTAGAAAATTTGTTCCAAGAACAAATTCAAAAACTAATGCATATACAAAGAAATTATCTAAGTAAAAAAGTGGCCTCTCCCCGGTTACATATGCCCTTGAAAATTTCAATTCACTTCGCCTGAACAGGAAAAAAATTATCGCAATTTTTCATTTCAAAATCCAAAAAAAAGTGGGTTTGGAAATTGGACAATGCTGAGAACACAAACCTCAAAAAATCGAAAAAATTCTATGTGACTATTGTAGGTAATGGACCCATCTATGCATATTTCAAGTTTGTAGTCATTTCAGAAAAAATTCTGGAAGTTGATACGAAGAATGTCAAAAACATGGGTTTTGAAAAATCGAAAATTTCGAAGGAATGACTACCAACACAGAAAAACACCGGAAAACAACAACGTTAAGGGGCAAAAAAAGCTACGTTTGGTGTTTATTGGGTCAAAATCGCCAGATAATTCCGAATTTTATGTTCATTTTTATGGGGGTTGAAAATTGGGCGTAGCACGAGCCAAATATTGGATCTTCCCTGATTATTGGATCGTCACTGATTACTCTTGTACCACGTTCTATTTTGGTTTTTATGCAGTTTAATAGAGTATATTCCTTCCTGTCTGCAATTGCAAAGGAAGACCTCTTTTGTCTCCCTACAAATACCACCAAACACCCACTGTTCTGCAAGGATTCTTCCCTTGTTGTTTTTCTTTTCAAAAAATATGTTGTTTCTATTTCCACTGTTTTCCTTCTCCTCCTATAGTACCTTCTTCTTTTATTATTGTATCAGCACAAATTTTATATATATATATATATATATATATATATATATATATATTATATATACTATATATATATATATATATAATATATATATATATATATAATAATATATTATATATATAATATATATAATATTATATATATATATATAATGGTGGTTGTTGCTTTGATAATGAACGTCGCCTCTTCTGATAGAACGCACTATATAAGTTAAAGATGAGTTTTTAAAGCTTTTGGTTCACAACCACACACCAGCAACAAGTAAGGCCACTGGATTTAACTTATTTCTTTATGAAGCGAAACGTTAAGTTTCGCACTTATTTCTTTATGGAGGAGCAGGACAAAGTTCTGCTGTAAATTATCTCTTTATGAAAGCAGAACAAAGTTCTGCGGTAGAAACTTAAAGTTTCAAACTTATTTCTTTAATAATTGCAGAAATGTAATTCTGCAATAGAAACTCAAGGTTTCTGTATTATCTCTTTATGAAAGGGAAACACAAAGTTTCCAATAATTATCCCTCTAAGATTTGGTAATACAAGATTACTATTAGGATTTAAAAATTAAAAAATATAAGATGATTTATTCAACAAGTAGAAACAATTGGTTCCTCTCTCTCTCTCTCTCTCTCTCTCTCTCTCTCTCTCTCTCTCTCTCTCTCCTCTCTCTCTCTCTCTCTCTTCTCTCTCTCTCTCTCTTCTCTCTCTCTCTCTCTCTCTCTCTCTCTCTCTCTCCGTATTCAAGAACAGTCTTGGGCTTGGTCGGCGTTTACCTCCCTTTTGAGATTTTGCTTCTTAAATCTTCGCGAGTCGATTCTGCAGTCGCGGACTTATCCTGAAGTTTTACCTCCCTTTTTGAGATTGGAATTTCTTGTATCTTGATTTTCTTGTGAGAGGAGTGAGAGAATAAGCGAAGTGAATGAATAAGTACCTCAACAAGGCAAGGGAAAGCCTTTTTATACAATTTTGTTCGTACTTATGTTAAAATTTCGCTTACATAAATATTGTCATAAGTATAAACGCAAATACAATTTTATAATTTTTACAAATACTTATTCTTAAGACACTACATCACTTCCCATGCTAAACACGGAGTGATAAGGTAAATTATAATAGTTATATAATACATAAAAGATAACCATCATTCAAATGTATGCATATTTGGGTGCATTTGAAAATGCACACAAACATACAAAACATTTCAATGAGGTAAAAAGAATAATAAATAAAATATATACATAAAGTGAAAAGTACATTCAAATGCAAGCATATCTGATTATATCCGTTAGATATAAGCATACATACAAACATTTGAATGCAAAAAATATTATACATGAAATGCAAAGTATATTCAAATATATGCATATCTGATTACATCCGAAGATCTAAGCAACATACAAATATTTGAATACATAAATATACAAGAATGTTTTATAGAAAGAAAGGTACATTCAAATATAAGCATATCTGATTATATCCGTTAGATATAAGCAGACATACAAATATTTGAATGCATAAAAATACAAGATGCAAAATGTTATACATAAAGTAAAAAGTACATTCAAATATAAGCATATCTGATTATGGCCGTAGACATAGGCAGACATACAAACATTTGAATGCATGAAAATACAAAATGCAAAATGTTATACATAATAATTTATATCAAATATATCGCACATATATTTATTTGGAGAATAAACATATGTGCGATATATGTTTATTTGGAGAATGTCACTTGGCGCTTTGAATTTTTACGTAAAGGAGGTTCTTTTGTTGTTGGCACTGAACCATTTAGGATTCGAAGAGGAGCCTGAAGGTTCGTAGTGGAATCCAAAATGAGTTTCTGACCACAATCCAAAATTAAATTAAAATGATGAAAGAAATCCATACCGAGAAGGGGGTTGCTTTGTATGACGATGAATCTTGGAACTTTGACATTGGTGGAAAGATTGAGTCCATACATGAATATCTTTATCAATATTGGGCCAAAAATAGCGCGTCTTCATTATCGAAGAGAAGCTTTGACACTTGTATGAGACATACTATGGAGATCTTGAAAAACTTGTTCACGATTCTGGTTTTGTTAGAGAATTTAATGTTCTAAAATCACCACATGGGCGTCATTCACCTGGAGCCCTTTTGGAAAGAGATGAAGAGGTGACGACCAGGGGGATTTAGAAGGTTGAATGATAGCATCTTTTAAAATAGTATTCAGTTTTTGTAATTGTTAATTTATCTTTTGTAAGTCGACGAAATTTAGCATAAACAGAAGGAGCGTCACTTGATTTATATGCGATGAAAAATTTGATTATATTCAAAATTTTGCAAGGGTTTATTATTGTAGAGATCTGCGGCAATAAGGGGGTTTAGCGTCTTAGTCTTGTTCTAGTAGCTTTCTTTTTTGAGTTTTGTTCTTTTTTTTCATTTGCTTGGTCAAAATTTCTTTGGAGACTAATTTTTTTCTAGTTGAGAAAGTGAAAGGAGTGCCTGAGTGTTTCTTCTCCAGGTGTCACTGTCTCCAATTTAATGTAGGCTCTCAATTTTTTAATTCTTTATTCAATAAAAGGTAGATACTCTCTTTGTAAGCTTCCGAGACTGGCTTTGAGGCTTCGCCTGGGTTACCAGCCTTTTAGATTTTGCTTCTTAATTCTTTCGCCGAGTCGATTCATGCAGTCGCGGACTTATTTTGAAAGTTTTTACCTCCCTTTTGAGATTGGAATTTCTTGCTATACTGTGATTTCTTCGTGAGAGGAGTTGAGAGAATAAGCGAAGGAATTGAATAAGTGCCTTCAAACAATGCAAGGGAAATCCTTTTCTATACAATTTTGTTCGTACTTATGTTAAAAAATTTCGCTTACATAAATATTGTCATAAGTATAAACGCAAATATAATTTATTAATTTTTACAAATACTTATTCTTAAGTCACTATATATATATATATTATATATATTAATTAATATATATATATATTATATATATTATATGTTTTTATTATTTATATATATAATATATATTATAGAGATAAATCTATTTATATATATTAGGTTAGGTTAGGTTAGGTTAGGTTAGTTAGGTTAGGTTAGGTTAGGTTAGGTAAGGTTTAGGTTAGGTTAGGTTTTGATAGGTTAGGTTAGGTAAGGTTAGGAAGTTAGGTTACGTTAGGTTAGGTTACCTTAGATTGTGATAGGTTAGGTTAGTCTAGGTTAGGTTACCTTAGGTTGTGATAGGTTAGGTTAGGTTACCTTATGTTAGATTAGATTAGGTTACCTTAGGTTGTGATAGGTTATGGTTAGTTTACATGGGGTTACTTAAGGATACGTTATTTTAGATAAATATCTATAAAGTACGTAACGTCATTACCTCGCGAAGATAGTTGTTATAATCTACTGTAGTACAACGGGATATTTCTAACTATTTCTCACGAACGGAAGCTTCTCTTCCGTCTAATAATATATGAACAAAATAATTTTCTTAAGAGGCAGTTTAGAATCCTGAAGCCACGTTCCTTTTCTTACAGATTTCAACCCGCTACTAAAAGTGTCTAAAACCTTTTTTTCTACATAATTGCAATAACATAAAACATTATTATCTTTACACGTTATTGCCATGTGCTTCTATTGCATTTCTTACTTTTTTGAATTAACTTATATTTTTTGCAAAAATATTGCAGCATCTAATTCTGCTTTAATTAAGTCGTGTAAAGTTAATAAATAAAATTTAACTGACATTTTAACAAATATTATTAATATTCCACGCACACGTTGACTCAATTTGAATTTTCAACATAGACTTTTCAGATTTTTTAGCCTTAGGGGCTTTCTGCCATATAGGTAAATTTTGCATGATATTCCAAAATATCGTACATTATTTTAATTACTTTGTAAAAAATAATAATTGGATAACTTAAATAATCATTATTTAATTCATTATATAAAAGTCTTATTTTACTTTTGAAGACGTATTTATATTTCTTTTTCTTTTTAATTTTAAATTGTTATGCAATTTTTAAACAAATATGCGTGTCTCTGTCATAATTTATTTTATGCATAAAAATAATCTCAACATAATTTCTTTCCCAATTCACATTTTCGTTTATATTTTTCAGCCCACTAATATAATAATTCTTGTGTGTGAGCGCGATTTTTTAAAAAATCCGTTAAAGAATTCATTTTAAAATTTTTGAAACATGTCAATCACAATTTTTGTATTACAGAAACAATTAATATCATAGTGATTATCAATATGATTAAAAAAATAAATTTAAACAAAAAAACCAAAATCACGGGCTTAAAACATAGGTCTGATTAGGTGTCATAATTTGCTGGCGCGACAATGTGGAAGTAAGGAAAGTGTAGTGGGAGCTCTAGAGCTCTCCAGTCTAGTTCACAGTATGCCTAGAAATTACTGTCTGAGAAGTGAAACGGCGAAATAGACGAACCAGAGGACGAAGAATGCAAAGGAATGTATATATACCAACCAAACCTAAACACTCGTGTGAAATATCACACCAATGGGGGTACAGACACGCTTATATATATATATATATATATATATAGATATTTATATATATATATATATATAATATATAATATATATATATATATATATATATATAAGATACATATATATATATATATGATATAATATATATATATATATATATATATATATATATATATATATATATATATATATATATATATATATATATAGTATACTATATGATATATATATATATATATATAATATATATATATATATATATATATATATATATATACTACTGTTAATATATTATATATATATATATATTATATATATATATAATATTATATATATATATATATATATATTATATTAATATTATATAATATATATATTATATATATTATATATACATATATATATATATATATATAATATATATATATTTATAATATATTATATACATATATATATATTATATATATACTAGTTTATATAATATATATACATATTTATTAGTATTATATATAATATATATATTATAATAGTATATATATATATGGATATTTGTGTTTTCTCGCCTTAATAATAACTTTAAAATATTAAATTAATTTACTCATTTTCTAAAAATGAACAATTTAAATTTTAAAGCTCTCTCCTTACTTATGTAGAACTGAAGGAAATTGCGCTAAAAATGAGAATTAGAAATTGCATAGAAATTAAATTTAGCTTCGTTCTCTACTGAAGGCGATACTTAATTGCATAGGAAGAAAATAGAAAAGCCAATTAAAACGTACGTATATACGTTTGTGTGTGTATTGGTTTTTGTATTTGGGTTTTGTTTGTAAGTGTGTATGTGTGTGTGTATTGGGGTTTTGTTTGTGAGTGTGTGTATGTGTGTGTTTGTTTTTAATAGTCATTTCAATCCATCTTGTTTTCATTGTGTGTGTGTGTGTGTTGATTACTCCAATTGCTGCTTTGCGCGGTGGTGGCCGTAGATGGTTACTGTCTATTAAAACTAACTTCTAATGTTCTAGACTTACATGCTTGTTTCAAATTATTGAGAATTGCATCTTACAAACTCTCATCCGAATATTCTCCTATTTCTTTTATTTCCTTTAAAATTATCATTAAAACGTTCGGATGTTTTATGTTGCGTTCGTTAATTTTATTTCTTTACAATTCCTTTGTTTTTTTCGTTTATTGCCAATATTTTTTAGTATATAATATATAATTCAAACACAAGCAAACAAATATAAATATCATCACACACACACACACACACACACACACACACACACACACACACACACACACACACACACACACACACACACACACCTATACACACACACACCTACACCCTCACTCACACACTCCAACACACACCAACACACACATACACACACACACCTACACAGTACACACACACCTACACACACAAAGCTAAAATGTTACTTTTTTCAATAAATTTAAACTAATATAAAATAAAAGAGGAAAATATTCACAAAAAAATAAATAAGAACAAAAAGATACAAAAATTAAACTTAAGGAAGCCAAACCTTAATTCTAATCATTATTCAACACGAACATAATTGTTAGAAAGTTAAAACATTAATTAAAAATTTTAAACAGTTAATTAAACATTTATTTAATATATTTATGTTGTCAGCAGAATGACCTGTGCCGTGACATGTGCCGTGACCTGTGCCACTTTGCCCCGAAACTCAACGGCGCGTCATATCAGTTTCCTTTAAAATTAAGGAGATTTTTTTTTTTCGCAGCACAGAGTTGGATTACGTGCCTTACGCTGCCGACACTTTAAGAACGTAATTTTTCAGCAAAATATATCTATTTTTTTTTTTTTTTGTAAAATTATTTTTTTTTAATGATAAAAGTACAGGGAAGCCAAAACAAGAAAATAGATTCGAAAATTATATAAGTAGTATAGGGAGGGAAGTTGGCAGGTGAAAATGCGCCACAAAAATCAGCAAAAAAAGCGCCACAAAGTAGCAAGAAGGCGCCACAAAAAGAGGACAAATTAAGATTTGGTTCTTTTTATTCGACAAGTCCCTAGTGTATATTTTTTCCCGCCAAGTCCGATTTTGGGATCCTTGATCCCGAAATTTGAGATTTCGAGCCCCAATTTGGGGTTCAAATCCCCATCTCTGCGTTGTACCGCAAGTTCCCGCGTTTTAAGGGATTTCAAGCGTTTTTGACGCTTGAAACGTCGAATTAGGGGTTTTTGGGGTCGGCGAGGCGTTTTCTGAGGGTCTGGAACGGGATAATCCAAATCAATGGCCGACATGCCTTAGAATTTTGTAAGGTCGTTAGATCTTAACGCTTGATGTGTCAAATTATGGGTTTCTGAGGTCGGGGAAGTCGATTTTGAGGTCGGTGAGGCGTTTGGTGCAAGGAATCTAAGTCAAATGCCGACATGACTTGAATTTTCTCTAAAATCGTTAGTTTTAAACGCTTAAGGCTTCAAGTTAGGGGTTTCTGAGGTCAGGGAAGTCGATTTTGAGGCCAGTGATGTGTTTGGATCAGAGAATCTAAGTCAAATGCCGACAGGAATTTAATTTTCTCTAAAATCGTTAGATTTTTACGTTTGATGGGTCAAATTATGGGTTTCTAAGGTCAGTGAGATCAATTTTGAAGTCAGGTTGACCAATATTTGAGTTTGTAGAAGGTCAGGAACAAGTCTTATAACCCACACTTTTCTTCTCCCATCAATTTAGGGAAATTCTAGTTGACGTATACCCCTCAAATTTGCTACCCAGCTGGAGATGACATAATGGCATCGTAGATGAGGTCATTTATCCATGCACCACCAGGAGGGTGGTGCTGGCCCCTCCAAATAGGAAAATGCTTGTAGATAGATGAAATTAGGCGAGCGCATAGAAGAGGATGAAGGAATTAGAGTACATATCTCGAGTTAAGTACCGGATAAAATGAGCCGGTGTGGTGCGATGCGATGCCGAGTTAGTAAACATTCGATTGCTATTTTATTTTATAAGTTTCATTTTTACATTTATTCTTTGTGTTTATTTTTCAATTTAAATTTTTATTATTTTATTTATTTTTAATTTTATTTTAAGAAATTATTTTGTTTTAATGTTTTATTTTTTTTAATTTTAATTTTTATTATTTTATTTATTTTTAATTTTTATTTTAAGAAATTATTTTGTTTTAATTTGTTTTATTTTTTATTTATTTATTTTAATTTTACTTATTTAAATTTATTTTTCAAACTTTATTTTCATAGGTTTCATTTTACATTTATACTTTATGTTTATTTTTTTATTTTTATTTATTTATTTTAATTTTACTTATTTAAATTTATTTTCAAACTTTATTTTTATAAGTTTCATTTTTACATTTATACTTTGTGTTTAATTTTTTATTTTATTTATTTTAATTTTTACTTAAATTTGAATTTATTGTTGCTCTTTGTTTTAATTTTTATTTACTTTATTTTATTTTACTTAATTTAAATTTATTTTTACACTTTGTGTTTAATTTTTTTTTTTTTTCAAATTTTTATTATTTTATTTATTATTAATTTATTTTTTTTTTTATTTGCTTTAAACATTCTGTTCTGTACTAAAATTTTTATGTTTTTCTTGTTTATAACTTAAAAAATTTGTATTTTTACATACCCTAAAGCAGTAAATCAGTAAATCAGTTAATCAAACTACCCACTCCACCCTCCTACCCATCCATGTTTTCTATGAGCTATTGATCTTATTGATTCTATTGATATATTGATCTATTGATTCAAGTCATATTTGTATAACATAACACAAAAAAACTTTATTTATTTTTGTTTTGTTTTCTTTAAAAAATTTTTGTTTTTTACTAAAAAAATTTATTCTTTGCGTATGTTTATAACTTGAAAAATTTGCATTTTTACATACCCTAAAGCAGTAAATCAGTAAATCAGTTAATCAAACTGCCCTCCAGCCACCCTTCTACCCATCCATGATCTATTGATCTATTGATCTATTGATTCAAGTTATATTTTTTTCATTAAAGTTGTATGTTTTACATTACCCTTAAAGCAGTAAATCAGTATATCAGTAAAAGCAAGTAAATCAGTAAAGCCAGTAAAATCATAAATCAATTAAAGCAGTAAAATCACTAAAATCGACTCAGTCACTATAAACTCAGTTTAAAGCAGTAAATCAGTAAATCAGTAAAGCAGTAATCAAGTAAATCAGTTAAATCAGTTAAATTAAGTAAATCAAAAGTACCATCCTAGCAGTCCTCCTACCCTTCCATGATCTATTGATCTATGATCTATTGATCTCAATATATTTTTTTTAAAATTGTTATGTTTTACATCCCTAAAA
>JABUQX010041400.1:10000-12500 GCA_015478945.1 Trachelipus rathkii | reverse complement strand
ATTCTAGCAACAACAGCTAAAGCAAAGAATTTTTATTTTTATGTTATGTTTATACAAAAGATACTTATAATATGCCTTGAATCAATAGATCAATAGATCACGAATGGGTAGGAGGGTGGCTGGATGGCAGTTTTGATGACTGATTTACTGAACTTTTACTGCTTTAGTATGTAAAAAGTAAAAAAATTAAGTTATATAACATAAAAAGAATAATTTTTTTAGTAAAAACAAAATGTTTAAAGAAAACAAAACAAAATAAATAAAAGTTTTTGTGCTATGTTATACAAAATATGACTTGAATCAATAGTATCGATAGATCAATTAGATAATAGGATCATAGATCACGAGTGGGTGGAGGATAGGAGTGGGCGGTTTGATTTACTGATTTACTGATTACTGATTTTACTGATTTAGGGTTTATGTAAAAATGCAAATTTTATTAAGTTTACAACATAAAAAGCAAAATTTTTTAGTAAAAACAAATGTTTTAAGCAAATAAAACAAATAAATAAAAATAAATAATAAAATTTTTGTGCAAAGTAATTTAAAAAAAAAATTTAAAATGAAGGCAAAAATTTAAAAACATAAGGAATGAAACTTATAAAACTTTTAAATAAACTTATAAAAATAAAATAGCAAACAATATAATTTTAGTTGACGATTATAAAAAGAAAACAAAACAAAATAAATAAAACGGTTTTTGTGTTAGTTATACAAAATATGACTTGAATCAATAGATCATTAGATTAAAAGGTCAATAGATTCAATAGATCAATAGATCAATAGATCATGGAAGGGTAGGAGGGTGCTGGTGGTAGTTTGATTTACTGATTTACTGAATAAGCTTTAGGGTATGTTAAAACATAACTATTTTAATAAAAATATTGACTTGAATCAATACATCAATAGATCAATAGATCAATAGATCAAATAGATCATGGTTGGGTATTCTAGGGGGTAGGGTGGATGGTTTGATTACTGATTTACTGACTTTACTGCTTTTATGGGTATGTAAAAATGGTAAATTTTTTAAGTTTATAAACATAAAAAGAAAAAAAAAAAAATTTTTTTAGTAAAAACAAAATGTTTAAAGAAAACAAAACAAAAATAAATAAAAGTTTTTGTGTTATGTTATTACAAAAATATGACTTGAATCAATAGATCAATAGATCAATAGATTCCACGGCGTGTGGTAGCAGGGTTGCAAGAGGGCAGTTTGAATTAACTGATTACTGAAAACTGCTTTAGGGGTATGTAAAAATGTAAATTTTTTAAGTTATAAAACATAAAAAGAATAATTTAGTAAAAACAAAAATGTTTAAAAGAAAACAAAGCAAAATAAATAAAAAGTTTTTTGATGTTATACAAAATATGACATTGGAATCAATAGATCAATAGATCAATAGATCACGAATGGGGTAGGTGGGTGACTGCGAGACAGTTTGATTTCTGATTTACTGATTTACTGCTTTTAAGGAATGTAAAACAACAATTTTAAAAAAAATATGACTAGAATCAATATGATTCAATAGATCAATAGATCATGGATGGTTAGGAGGATAGAGTGGGGTGGTTTGATTTACTGGTTTACTGATTACTGCTTTTAGGGTATGTAAAACATACAATTTTAACTAAATATGATTTGAATCAATAGATCAATAGATCAATAGATCATGAAGGGAAGGAGGGTGGCTGGAGGGTAGTTTGATTAACTGATTACTGATTACTGCTTTAGGGTATGTAAAATGTAATTTTTTTTTAAGTTATAACATAAAAGAATAAATTTTTTAGTAAAAAACAAAATGTTTAAAAAAACAAAACAAAATAAATTTTTTAGCTTTTTTTGTTGTTATACAAAATATGACTTGAATCAATAATCAAATAGATCATAGAATTAATTAGATTCATAGAAGGAGTGGCTGAGAGGCGTTAGTTTGAAAAACTGATTTACTGATTTACTGCTTTTAGGGTATGTAAAAACATAACAATATTTCAACAAAAAATATGAATTGAATCAATAAATCAATGAAATCAAAAAGATCAATAGATCAAAGATCATGGAAGGGTAGGAGGGTGACTGGATGGTACTTTGATTTACTGATTTACTGATTCTGATTTACTGCTTTAGGGTTATTAAAAAAATAACAATTTTAAAAAAAAATATGACTTGAAATCAATAGATCAATAGATCAATAGATCATGGAAGGGTTAGGAGGATGGCTGGATTTATTTACTAATGTTACTGATTTACTGATTTACTGATTTACTGCTTACTGATTTACTGATTTTACTGCTTTACTGCTTTACTGATTTACTTGATTTAATGATTTACTGCTTTTATTGATTACTGATTTACTGCTTTACTTGTTTACTGCTTTACTGATATTACTGATTTACTGCTTTAGGGTATGTAAAACATAACAAAATTTAATAATAATATAACTTGAATCAATAGTCAATAGATCAATAGATCATGGATGGGTAAAGGTGGCTGGAGAGG
>JABUQX010041399.1:30000-40606 GCA_015478945.1 Trachelipus rathkii | reverse complement strand
AATTGAAGTACATTTACAAACTGTTTAGCAAGTCGCCAAAAAAAAGAAAATATTTTGCATGATATTCAATCATTAATCAATGATCCAATCCTCAAAATTCCAGAATGCATTGAAGTGAGATGGTTATCTCATTATAAGAAGAGGTGAATTCTGTCTTTCAGGGAGGCTTAAAGTCAATTTTGATGGCTTGTGAGCATATCAAAGCAAAAAAGGGGCAGACCTTGCATAACTTGCAGGGGGCATCTTGCTGGAAATCAGATATGAGAGTTTCCTTGTAACCTGTTTATGTATAAATAACTCCTTAGTGCAGGGCTCTCTTATCTTAAGCATGCTTTGGGGGGCAAAAGAAGATTTTAGTATGACAAAAAGTCATCCCGCCTAATTACTCGAAGACTAAATTGCACCTGCAAATATTGCAAATGCAGTCGTGGGGACGTCATACGTGACTTACAAACAAGCGTTTGGTGTGAAATAATGGAGAAGTTTGCATCTGAAATGCGCCTGATTGCTGATGAAGATAAGAAAAATTGCATTTAAGGGATGAAGATAATGGCTGCATAGTGGGTAATCGAAGAAGTTGAAGAAAGGTTCAACACAACAAATCAATTGATATAATGAAATATTTGCTAGTGCAGCTTTGAAACGTTCAAGTTGCTTAAGCAAGATTTACCGAGATATTGAAGTTAAGAAAAATTTTGTGACAGTAATTTCCGAATTGGCTTAATGCGGAAGGTGTACTAGCTGACCTGAAAATCCCATCAATTTTTATATGCAATTCCATCGTTCGAAATGCGAAATATTTAAAGGGGCAAGATGAAAGGTCGCATTGTTTCGAAAAATATTGGAAAGGGACTGTGGGATTTTGCGAAGTTACAAAAGGGCTTTGTGAAATCCTTTTTGTTTATCCTGTAACGAACAGCGCTCCGTAGATAAGATCGTTCAGTAGCTATGAACGAAATAGCTAAGTAAGACAAGAAAAGAATGCTGACAGAAACCTTAATGCATTGTTAATGACGATAAGCAATGCGAGGGGTCTGAGATTCCAACTGAGGATTTTCTAAAAAAAAAAAAAGCAGTAGCCTTGTAATGTGCGACGAAGAAAACTCCCGGTATACTTATTGCTTTAAAGCTTATTTTTTAATTCTAATATCCCTAATTTACTAAGTACTAACGTCGGGGCTACGGCCTATGAAATTTTTATATATCATATATATATAATACTGTATATATATATATATATATATATATATATATTATATATATATAATATATATATATATATATATAATATATATATATATATATAATATAATCACTATTTTTAAAAATGATCTAATTTCCCTTATTTGGAAAAAGTCATATTACTACTCATTATATTTTATTATAAAATTCTCTCATAATAATGTTTTTGTACCCTTATGTTATTTTATTTATATCTAACTTCCCAATAAATTTCACAAATTGATTGCTATATTTTTACAACTAAAGATTTGGTTAAATTTCGGATATTTACTAATTCAGTAACTAATTCAGTAAGACAGTAACTAATAAGACTAAGATTAGCTGACAAGTGACAAGAATATCATTATCTTTAATTTTATGTAAATTATGTTATACTTATGTGCCCCCCCGAATATCTGTAAACGCCCCCCCGGAGAAAATTGTCTGAAAGAAACACTGAACCAGAGCCCCCCCCAGATATGAGAGCAGTACTAATACAAGGGGCAGATGAGACCCCTTGTTTAGCTGGAATCAACTACCTGAGAACAGAAAGGAAAAAAAGTCAGCAGTCTAAAATAGAACTCTCAGTTTTGCTTTGAGGCCGCCCTAGCAACCGTTGTGATGTGAGGTTTCCAAGACATTTTTTTGTTTATGTTAAGGCCAATAATGTTTATATTGTCAACAAGAGAGACGAGAGAACCGTCGAAGGAGATAGGAAAGTTAGAATGTGTTTTAGAGAGGGAGATTTGTAGAAGTTGGGTTTTAAAGAATTAAATTTCAGCAAGGTTGAGACGAACCACCTCGGAATTTCTGTTCGCAGATCAGCGAAATAGAATGCGGAAAGGTTTAGGACGAAAGGCAATTCTAGAAGTAAAAAAAGGGAGCAGAATTGAAATATGAGTTGAAGAATGAAATGTCGAGTCATTGGTCATATGAGTGGGAATAGAGTTAGATGGGCAGGTGAGAAGATCATTAATGAAAAGCAGGAATAAAGTAGTAGACAAGACAGAACCCTGAGGAACACCACTGTTTACAGAAAAAGAAGAAGTCGCCCCAATCAAACAAGGCAGCCGATTATGGAGGGCGATTTGAACAGTAAAGCTAGTACATAAGTAAAGCAAAGAGAAAGGAGGAAACCTCAAAGGAGGGGAGTTTGGAGAGCAGGCAGTGACGCGTGCCATACCCCGGTCAAATGCTTTGGATATGTTCAAGCGCCACCAGCGCAAGTCTCCGCCGTATTCCTAAGGGCGGTATAAACCATAAATCTGTTAATAGGAAAGTATATCGCACAGTCAAGATCCTCGAGCGGCCGAAGCCGTACTGGGGGCGATCGGAAGAAGTGAATGAGATTCCAAGATGGTCTAGAAGTGAGAGTTGAGAAGGGTTTTCAAAGAATCTTAGGTAGAATACAAGTTAGAGCTATTGGGCATAGTTAGAAGGATCACAGAGAGGCTTCCTTTTTTCGGAATAGGTTGGACATATGGCGGCGCTTCCAACGCTGAGGGAAAGTGCTAGTATTGAGGCATAGAAGAATTATTGAAAAGCGAGGGGGCGGGGGTCAGCCACGGAAGGGCACAATCCCTCAAAACTCGGGAGGAATGCCATCGCGGGAACACCCACCTTCCTAACTTTCATAGATTTCAGAAGCCCATACACACCGATCATAATATATTATATATATATATTATATATATATATATATAATATATATTATATATATATATATATATATATAATATATTATATATAATTATATAATATATATATATATAATATTCATTACCGTCACTCGTGTTGTCGCTGGTTGCAAATCCGGTATATGCTCAAGTAATTGTTAGTTTTCGGATTGCTTGGGTAATTAAATTATTATGGGTTGTTCAAGTACTAGCAAACCTTAAAGGAACTTCCCATGTTCAACTTCTCTCGAAGTTATCTATGAACTTTATTCGTACTGATGCCCTTTATATTATAAGTTCTTTACTCTATCAAGTAACCTCAAATTGGGTTTGCCCCTTCTCCAATATCTTATCACTTCAGCCAGAAACCTTCTTAGCCATTCACTCATCATTTATTCTAAGCAAGTTTTACTGATCTATCCTTTCCATATCTCTGAACCTTAATTCTGAAGAATTTACCCCACAAATATCTTGTAAGACTTTCATTACAAAACCTTTTTTTTTCATCTTTGAATTTAATGTCGAAGCCTCATGTCCATAGAGAATTGTTTGAATGCTATATTATTAAACAATTTAATTTCCTTTACCATTTAGACAAGGTCGCCTCCCATCAACTGGTTATTCTCCTGCTCTCTCCGACAAGGCTTCTGATCTTATTGGCAAGAGTGCTGGATTCGAAAACAGTTAGCGCCCGCCGGGCAATCTGTTCACTCATATGCTTCATTGATTGTTCCCCAACTGGACCCGTGCATTCGCCATCGTCATTCTCCTACTTTACGTCACTTTCCTACTTTATGGTCCATAACACCTTCTAAAAGAGTATCCCCATAATCCTTTATCCTGAATCCTCCCAGCTTTAAAGCAGTAAATGATCTATTTTTCTGATCTTCAAAAAAACCTGAAATATGCTTTATAACATGAATTTGTTATGTAATATTAGGAATATTTATACTGCAAGGACATCTTTTTTATTTATTGGAACTGAATATTCATTTTCACCTTCAAATTTTCTTTGAGCATTTTAAAATATTAGAAGCCCAGGACCCATCATAGAGTCGAATTATTGAACCAAGATGTGGCCTGCTTCTCTGTGAGCTGTGGTGGGTCCTGTACATAGGGAACCAAAAATTTTTTTTTTTCCCCTTTTTCCATTTTCTCTAAGGCCACTTAACCCCTTTTTATTCCTCTACAATTATGATCAATCTCTTAGTTCATCTTTCTAACAACTGCCCATATAATTTACCAACTGTTCAATGAACTTACCACTTAGTGCTGAGTGGCCTTTTTTGTTCATGTGATAAAAAAAACTGTGTGTTTCTACAAAGTTTAAACATTACTAAAATCGTTTAATTGTAGTGAAAGAAACCTTAATTACAATCTTGAAAATATAAAATATTGTCATAATACAATCTTATTGGTGAAACAAATTGCAATATATCTCCAAGGTCAGAATCTAACGAAAACAAACTCTCCCATAAGATAAAATATAAGTCATGCATATGCACTTGATTATTTCTTATGCAATGTCCAACTGGAATCTGAAAATCTTTAACTCTTGGAAACAAAGTAAATAAATACTTTAAAAGACAATTCAGAACATGAAATGAGTGAAAAACAGTTGATATAAAGTTTATTATAGGAACTCTTTACTTACGATAAACTTTTAATTTGAGTTAATTCCGAGGAATTAATAAAAAAGTTGGTAAAGGAAAATAAATATTAAATAAATTATATTATAATTTTTTATGCATATATTTTTGATAATAATAGTTATAATAATTATAATAATAATAAATAATAAATAATAATGAATAATAATAATAATAATAATAATAATAATAATACATAATATAATAATAATTAATAAATAATAAATAATAATAATATAATAATAATAATATAAATTATAATAATAAAATAATCTGCCTTTAACTGACTCAATCCACTTTTTTCTTCTGTCAAGTCTCCCAGCCAGTTGATTTCCAGTAAACACACTCACCACTACAAACATCGCGCTAAATCAACTGACTATACATCCATTCCTTGCGCAACATGACAAACTATCTCAATGTAACTTTCAATTATTTCTCATCATTTACGCATTTTTCTTCACACCAACAACAACTCTGCTAATATGCTCATTTCCTCAATCTTTAAAATCAAATGTCTTGCTCAGCACCTAACCACGTCCCTAAGAATGTCGCCATCTGAACACATTGTACTTTAGATCATAACTCTTATTCCAGCCTATAGTTCTTCAGATTCACCACACAAGGTCAAAACCAAGATCTATCCGGCATATAAATAGGTTAGGGAAACCACTCCACTCTCTTCAAATCATTTCAATCATTCTAACAACGCAATCCCTCCACTCACACCTTCTAATTTTTTCACTAAACAACCATCCATATAAGACAAATTGAATAGCCAAGGAAGAACATGACAGCATCCCTGCCTCACTCACTCGCGCTATTAATATTAAAGGCAAATCACTTTTCGACTCCATTTATTCTTATACAGGCTTCACAATCGCCATACATACTTTTGATTCCATTGCAGAAGCTTACCACCAACATCTGCGATAGAGCTTCCTTATTAATCCTATCATGGCCGCCTGTTGCAAATCCTATAAGAATAAATTTTAATATTATATCTTATATAATTATATATATAATATATATATATATAACTAATATATATATATATATATTCTTTCTTCACCTTCCTCTTTGCCCCAAGATTGGGAGTAAGGTGCGTGGCAAGCATCGGAAAAGAAAAGGAGTAGGAAAACATGACAAACGTCGAAAAGAAAAGCCCAGCCTTTACGTCCCGCGTCTGTGTACCATTAATTATTGAGAGCTCGTCACAGACAGAAAAATCCACCCTAGAGCATCATGGACCGCGATGGACCCTCACTTGGTAAATCGTCAATGTAAGGGTTCATCCCTGGCCCAGGTGGGCGCACAACCATGCCCCATACAAAACCCCCATTCTCTGCTATCATGCACCTTTATTCCTCGCCTCTGCCAAACTCAACATTTCTCCTCCTTCAGACATTCGTTCACCGATAATCGCACTTTCTCTTCGGTCTCGCCAGCCGGTCGTTTTTCCCTCAACACACTCACGCTAAGCTTATACACTATAACCATCCGCTTAACCAACACTACTACTTCATTCATACCTTTCCTACATGACCAAGCTATCTCAACATACTTTTCATTTATCTCTTTCATTTAACCCCTTTCTTGCACACCACACACACTCCTCTACTACGTTCATGTCCTCTCTTTATCATTCTTGCTCAACACGCTAGGACAGCCCCTTAAGATTGTCCATCTGAACACATTGAACTTTAGATGTATACTTCTTATTCCAGACCATATGTCTCACTACCAATAACAATAACACAGGTAACAACATACCGCTCATGTAAGACCCGTAGCAGCACTTCAAGACTTAGGCCTTTGGGGCAATTCACGCAAAACGATTTAATTGCAACCCAGCCACCTCCTGGGCCGGCATTCACACTTTCGCTACTCAAGCACTCTGATCGTCCGTTCCCTTCCTTTCATCCAACATATAAGCCCTAAATATTTAAACTCAAACACTTGTTCTAGCTGCTCACACATCTAAGGCATTAACTTTCACACTGAAGGAGTGTTCCTCACTCACAACGCATAACCTTACTCTTATCCCGTTTACTTTCAAGCCCTCCTTTCAGCCACCCTGGGGCCAAAATCTCTTCTATCCAATCCTCTCAAACTCAATCTTCAGATTCGCGCAGCAACAGAAACGCAAATGCATCACCGCATATAATAGGTAGGGCAACCCTCCACTCAAACTGCCATTCTCCACCATTCTCACACCATTTCCTGCCATCCCACCCTCAAATTCTTTCATAACCCCATTCGCATATAACAAATTGAATAACCAAGGAGACTAACACATCCCTCTGTCTAACTCCGCTATTAATCCTAAACCAAACACCATTGACACCGCATTTATTCTTACACACGCTTCACTATCGTTCATCATAACTTTTGAATTTCCATTGCAGAAGCCTAACCACCAACACCATAATATGCACTAAACTGCCAATAACGCTTCCCTATTAACTCTATCATATAACGCCTGTTGCAAATCCCTAAAACCTAATAATAATTTATTCTTACTTCTCGCGCTCATATTTCTCAAATCATTGTTTAATGTAAAGTTTGATCCACACATCTCATAACCACTCTTGCTAAACGCAGGCTTGTCTTGGCACCATTCAGTCCCTCAGTCACTCGACGAGAACTCTTTCGACCAAAAATACCAGCATATAAGGCGCTGTCCCTAAACAAGCACTCAATAAACATTATTCCCCCTATAAATTTCTCCCAGTTCCCCTTTTCTCCCTTACCTTATACGCTAGGGTACTATTTAACCGCTCTCCATCCAATCGCCTTGGAAACTAAATACGCCTCCATAAACGCTCCTACTTACACAACTTCCATAATCCAATCAATCACCTATCTCGCCTCCGCTCTTGATCATTTCACTAGTAATTTCATCTATAACTGCAGATTTTAAGCGCATTCTTCAACTTTCTCAAACTACCCATTACCTCCTCCTCACTAATAACCTCATCCCCAAAATAACCTAATTCCTTCTTGGCACCATCAAAACCGCAAGGCACATGTCACTAACACCTCATCATGTACTGTTAATATTGTGCAGTATTTTCGACAGTGGTTTTCTTTCCCACACTCCCCTGCAACAATTCCATTTCATTCAGTTCAAAAGCAACGCATCCCTATTCATTAATTCTAAGCAGATTCCCCTTATTCTCATTCTTGACCTTTCGCGCTTCCTTCAGAAGAAAGCTTCCCTATTTCCTTGTATGTCCTCATCTCTGCCTCCTTCCAAACGGTTCATTTACCTCTTGTTTTCTCCTACGTATACACCTTTTTAGTAATTTCTTTTTTCCTCCTTATATAATTCCAAGCATCTTTCTTTTGAATCTTCACATCTTTGGCTTTTAGTACATTCAACCACAGCTTTCTTTTTTACCTTTTAAAACGCGGCTTTCAACATCACCTCTTCTATTCTGCACATTTCGCTGTTAAGCATTCCTACTTCCCTACTTTACAGCACATCCACACACTTCCTTTTCACTACTAACAATTGCTTCCTTATATTGCCCCTGCAAGATTTGCTCAGTATCAACTTGTTGCACATTCAAAAACCGTTTTTAAATAGCGAGCGCTCTTAACATAACTTATCCTTATTTAGCTTGGCACAGGCTTCACTTCTCATCTCTTAATTTTTACCTACTTCCTTTCGTAACACCTTCCTCTCCATCCAAGCCGCCACTAACTTAATTTTACATAGAACAAACATAATGATCGCGATAATCCCCATTCCTACAAACCCTAAGCTGATTTTAACAATCCAACACATACTTCAACATCTCCCTTCTTCAGCCAACACTAAATCAATCATCACTTTTTCACGCTTCGATACGCATCTCACGCTACAACCATACTTGCCTAGTATAACTTATGGATACTCTTGTGTTTAAAGAAAGTATTACTTCACAAACATACCTCTCTCTTCACAGAAATCAATGCAACCTTCCTACGCATTCCTCATTTCTCCACCGCCACCCCGTCCAAAACGCACCTGTTATACGCAAATCCTTTTTTGATCACCTATCCTAACCATTCAGGGTCCCCAAAACTATCAATGCTGAAGCTCTACTGCGACCATCGCAGGACATCATTCAGATTATCCCAAAAAAATCGTACTCTCTATATATATATATATATATTAATATATATATATATATATATATATTTATATATATTATATATATATATATATATATATATATATATATATATATATATATATATATATATATATATATATTATAAATATAATATATATCTGGAATTTGTTGAAACTCTGCTCCTTTACAGTAATTTGTTGCGGCACCAAGTGACATTAGCTAATTATCACAATCTGAATCTACCATTGCATACAAGACGCTGAATATATTGGCACAATGATTTTTCCTGTATGGAAAAGGGAAAAATGTTATTAGAAGTGATCGAAAAAAAAATTTAACATTACCCAATATATATTATAGTTTAATGAAATACACTTAAATGAGAATGGTAGGAAGGCTAAGGAAGGTGAATGATTTCAGAGAGGAGAGATGTATGTGTGTAAGTAATACATTCTTTGAACACAAGATTGTCCAAAAGTATACGAGAGTTGGTGTAAGCAGATGGGTTGTGGATGGGAATATCAATTTCATATAATAATAATAATAAAAAATAATAATAATAATAATAATAATATAAATAATAATATAATAATAATAATAATAATAATAATAATTACATCTTACATCCGCTCCCAGGAAGGCTCATGAGCCTGTCAGCGCGGCCAGCCTCTTCTTCCACTCTCCTCTATCCTCCAAGACCTCTTTTCACACTTTCCGCCGTGTTTCTGGCCACCACGTACAGAGCTCTTGACTGAGCCGTTCTGTCTCTTAGCCACTCTCTCATTTTTACTGTCTTCCCCCTCACCGCTCCTCTAACCTCTTCATTCCACCATCGTGTATGTCTTTTTCGCGTTCCTCCTATCCATCTTCTTCTGAGGGTTTCATCTGCTGCTTTCATTACTACATTCCGAATGTCATCCACTATCTCCGCATTCATCATCTGTTCCATGTTTTCATTCAATCTTTCTTCATATTCTTGCCTTTTTCCCTGCTTCTTTCAGTAACCGTCCATTTTTATTGCGCTCCTCTTCTCGCCCCGCCTGGCAGCTCTCCACCTTCATTTCTTAATCCAGCCACCAGCAAAATCTGTGATCAGAGTCCGCAAAAAGACACTCCCGGCAATAGTTCTGTTTACAATTTTGTACTATTACTTCTTATGATACGACCTTTCTGGTCAAGATTTGTCTGTTGTGGGCTATTCGCAATCTGTTACCTTGTAAACTGTGTTGAATCTCTCTCCTTTGAAAAAACTGTTCATGTTTTCATATTCCTTTCTCATGGCAGCAATCTATTCAAGGCCCTCTCCCCTCCACGTTTCCTGAACCTCCTCTCCATAGCGGCCCCAATAAATCCCTCTCCAGCTGTCACTTCTTTCTGCCTCCCCACTCTTGCATTAAAATCTCCCACCAGCACAAATATTTCATTTTCTCTTCTTCCCACATCCACCCGCTCTACCTTCATCATTCGCATAACTTCTCTTTTTTTTCCTCGCATATGTGTGCCCCTGCTGCGGTGCATACACCTGAAAAAGGTATAATTTTTTCCTTTTTCATCTTTGAAAGTGGGCATGCCATAAGGCCTCGTCATGTATAACACTCGCAGCACCCTGTAAAATGGAGAACATCTTCGGTCCCTCCACTATCATCAGCCTACTCCGTCTTCCTGAACTCGCTCCTCCACACCTTTATACATCAACACAAATCCTCCTCCCAAATCTCTGCCCTCTCCTCTCGCCCTCACCCTCTTTTCGCGCAGTCCCATTAACGTCTATCCTGCCTCTCCTCCATCCACATCCAAGATTCTCTCCTCTTTCCACTGTATGTGAAGCTACATTTAGTGTAGCACATCTAAATTTGTTCAAATGAATTGTCCTTATTCATCGTTTAAAGGGTCTGATTCCAAAAGGTGTGTGTGTATCCGAGGCTGGTCCTTGAGA
>JABUQX010041399.1:0-25000 GCA_015478945.1 Trachelipus rathkii | reverse complement strand
TTTTATGGATTAAATTTGTTTTAAATATTAAATAAATATAAATAAATAATTCACTTCTTTTGTAGGGCATACACTGCCTACCTTGCCTACTCAAAGGGCACGTCCCTGGTTATACCATATATCTCTAGGGTTATACCGTGTCTCGTGCATATTTTCATATAAAGAGGCAAATATTAAACTACAGGCATAATTACAAAAACTGGGTGGCACAAATCTTCACCAAAAATTATACATTTTAATGCAAACTTAATATAAAAGCCGATTTTTATTGAAAGAATCATCAGGTATCACAAATTAAAACGGGCCTACCACGTAGTTAAAACTTTATCATTTGATTATTTTATTAATATATCAAGCAGGAAAAAAATATGAATACCACACAAATATTTGGCACAATCTTATTATTTTTAAAGTCATTACTCATAAACCTTCCTTATTCATTATATAAAAAAAAAAAGATTAAAATTATTTCATGCCTGCTCCCCGCTATAATTTGTTTTTGTTTACATTTTTTCGCTAGCAATTTTCCTAAAATCCGGTAAGCAGGCGGGAAAAGAGCACCATCCAGAATTTAGGAAATTAGCTATACGTGTTCGTTAGCATTTTACTAAAATTTGTGGCTAAAATTGACATATCGAACGACCTTTTTTTAGCAATTTTCCTAAAATTTCGTTTGGGAAAGTGGCCAAAATGGAAAACCCTTTATTAGGATTGGGTGGTTAGGCTTCAAAGGTAAGTGTTTTAGTATTAACTGAGGCTTGAGTTCACGTACATAGTAAATTAAAAATATTTTTAAACATTTCATTTACAAAAATGGTTTTAAAAAATAATTTGAGAAAGTCTATTTCACGCATTTGAGTTTATTTTGAGTTAATATTTGCACTAAAAATATTAATATTAATGCTCTGAAAATCAAAACAATTCGGCTTTTTTCTCTTCGTGAAGGGATGAGGAATCACTGTTGACTTGAAAAGTTGAAATGCGTTTGGCAAGTATTATCGATCAATCGATATCGATAATTATTTTTTTTAATCGATTTTTTTCACTAATTTCGAGGAATCGATATTATAGACAAAGTGTATACGTAAATAATATCAAAGAAAATAAAAAAATTTGTAAAAACAAAATGTTTATGCGTAATATAGGCAAATAAAAAAAAAGTAAAATTAAGGCGTTTTTTGATTTGGCAAGAATTCTTCAAACGGAAGAAATTCTTCATTTTTTCATTTGATTTGTCAATATTATTCTTCCAAATGGAAGACAATTTTCTAGCGAAATTGGGAATTTTTCTTCCATCCGTAAGATTGCTCTTTTTCGGTCTTTTCATTCTTGAGTATTTATTCTTGACTTGTGACGTCACATAAAATTTCGTTAATTAAAATATTTTGGTTTTTTATATGTTTTCAAGTTTTTGCGAACGGCACTTATTTTATCTTGCGAAAAATATATTAATTTATTGTTATTTTCCGGCAAAGAACTTGGTGAAAATATAATTATGAGCCCCTACAGTATTGAGACATTTTCAGTCTAAAAACTTGGAGAGATCAGAATTTTTCGAAGGGATTCAAGTTTCAAAGCATGGCTATTTAAAAATATATATGTATATAATTGATTTTTTTATATATTATATATATATATATAATATATATATTATATATATATATATATATATATATATATATATATATATATATATTAAAAAAAAAAATTTAAATAATAAAAAAAAAAATAATTATAAAATATATATATATATATATATATATATATATATATATATATATATATATAAACTATAACACTAAAAAATCCTAATTAATAGCCTTTATAGGCTTAGGTCTGTGCTGTAAAATGTAAACAAACTTCAAAACTGAAGAATTGTTTCTTTGATTTTTTCAAATACGAAAATGAAACTCAAGAACGTCCTTCGATTTGGGAAGAAAAAACCTTGCGCAAAATCTAAAACGCCACTTTAGTTCACAAGTAGGGTTTTGGACGCGCCCGTCGCTTGGCTTGTTATTATTGGCTTCTTAGGGGCACAAAATTTGCCCTAATTTTGTATTTTTAATTGTTTTAAATATTTAATAAATCTGTAAAGCCTGGCGCTGACGTTTGCCGCAGGTTTTGAAAAAGTGGATAATGCCACCGCGCTTGGAGGCGTGGCCTAATTCTAACGATACTAGCAACACTTTTTCCAACATAGGGTGCGTTCGGGCCTCTGCTAGTATCACCTCTGTAGAGAGTTCTTTCCACTTCCACAAGAGAAGGCAGCCTCTCGCACAGTAACCCCCTCGCAGAGCATGCGGCCGCAGGTGCTCTAATCGGCAGGTAGCGGTAGCGTCCTGCCAACTGACGGCCTCATGCTCGATAGCATCTCCTAGACGGAGGCGGCTGCAAACCAGGACGAGGGCGAGAACGAGGAGCTGGTGTTGGAGGTGCAGGAGTGTGGACGAGAGGGCGAGAAAGAGAACGAGTGAGAGGGCGAGGAATACGAGAGGGAAGTGGAACATCGGCAGTACTACTTGTGGAAGGCATGGCAGGAGGTGGTGGAATGGAAGGGGGCGTTAGAGTGAGAGGAGGAGGAGGAAAAGGAAGAGGATCTGGGTCAAGAGGAAGAAGTGGTGGAAATAGAGAGTCAGAGAGGGATGAAGGAGATGAAGAGTCGGGAGGAGATGAGGGAGGTAGAGAATCTGGCACAGGATAAGAAGATGGTGTATCCAAAGGAATCGGAATAGGTTTAGGAAACAAATCCGAATCTTGGACGTCAGGAGGATTCGCCTCAAAATAGGCAGGTTTGAGACGGTCGATTGATATTACTTCGGTGCGAGGGGGGCGCTGTATTTTGAAGAACTTCTTCCGAAGTATAACCGGGAAGGGCCCGTCGGACTTGGGTTGGGGAGGAGAACGGTGGGAGTCATGCATTTGTCTCCCCATAATATCTTTCTCGCAGTAGGGGCAGGAGATTAGTAATCTATCCTAATAGAGGCCTGGTGGCTTCGACTCCTATATTGCCACAGGACGAATAGTGGGGGTGTAGTAGTGTTAGTCTCATTTCGTGTTAGTGGGGGTGTGCAGAGAAGTTATCATTAGGCCAAATTTTATAATACTAGAACTGTATAGTATGTAAAGCACAACTCGATCAACGTATTAGTATTGTGCCGACAGTCCATAAGCTGTTCTCTGCTATCTGATTTTATGCGGTAAGGTACAATTTGAATCCAGTCATTATGTGCTGCTACCGTTTCTGAGTCCGGAGGCGAGAACGGTGGGAAAGTTCATGCATGACAAAAACATAACGGTACAGGAAGAGAAATCTTTCGGAATGTAAGAGTGCACCTTTAGCTGGCGGGTCGGTGTAGGTCTCCAGGAGAGGGCACAGCGTTTCAAACGGGTGAGGTACAGGGTGGGATCAGCAGTAGCAGGAGGGAAAGATTGAGAAAAGAACTTGTCCGGCAGGCGGAGAGTAGAGCCATAAGCGAGTTCGGAAGCTGAACACTGAAGATTTTCCTTAACGGCCGTGCGTATACCAAGCATCACCAAAGGGAGAGCTTCCGTCCAATGTTCTGGTTGTGGGTGTGCCATGAGAGAGGCCTTAAGCTGGCGGTGGAACACTTTTCACAAATCCCGTTCGAGATAGGGTGGAACTGGTTGTATGGAATCTTCTCAGAACCAAGCAAGCGCATCAAATCTTTCCATAGGAAGGATTCGAAAACGCGACCTTGATCCGTCGTGACCGAGAGAGGAATGCCAAACCGAGAGATCCAATTGGACAAGAAAGCTTTAGCAATAGATTCAGCAGTAGCAACAGTTTTTTGGAATAGCTTCCGTCCAACGAGTGAACCTATCAATACAGGTGAGGATATATCGTTTGCCATGAGAAGGTGGAAGAGGTCCAACAATATCGATGTGAACTCTCTCAAACCGTTGACCAGGAGGCAAGAAGGTGCCTAGGGGACTTTGGTATATCTTTGCACCTTAGAGCGCTGACAAGCCATACAGGTGCGGACACAATTCGTTACGTCGCGTTAACTTTAGGCCACACAAAACGAGCTCTTATCAGTTTGCGTGAAGCCTTGGAGCCAGGGTGTGAAAGCGAATGGAGATTGCAGAAGACTACCTTTCGAAGAGCATTTGGAACGAAAGGACGAGGATGGCCTGTTGAAGTGTCGCACAAGAGCCTATTCTCTATGCCCGGAAGATTGAGCCACTGCAGCTGTCGAGAAGAGTCCTGTTGAAGATCGATATTGTCTTGTTCCTGGCACGTAGCCATGGTCGCATAATCAATGTCAGAAATGGACGAAAGAGCGTTAATTTCAATCAGGGAAAGAGCATCCGCGGTGAAATTATTTCCACATCCGAGATGTGGACGTATGTTCTGTCGTAAAACTGAGGAACAAATTATCAAGATAGACGAGCTTCACGGGGAGGAGTGACGTTTCAATGCCCGTGAAGCCCATCGCAAAAGTGATCGCTTTGTGGTCGGTCAGGATGTGGAACTCCCGTCCTTCCAAAAAGTACCTAAATTGACGAACAGCAAGATACATGGCAAGCAACTCCCGACCGAAAGAGCTATACCTTGTTTCAGCGGGTTGGAGCTTGCGGGAAAAGAAGGCAAGTGGGCACCATTCACCCTTTTGGAACTGCTGAAGCACTGCACCAACAGCGAAATCGGAGGCATCTACCTGCACTCTCGCTGGTGCGGTATCGTGGGGATGAACTAAAAGAGTGGCGGAGGCGAGGGCATCTTTGGAAGCCTCAAAAGCAGACCCTGCTGCCGGAGACCAGTCGACTTTAATGGTGCTGCCTTGCTGTTTAGGACGAATGAGTGCTGTAAGCGGACCTAAGAGGGCTGCCGCCGATTTCAGGAATCTGTGATAATAGTTGATCATTCCCAGATATTGACGAAGTTGCTTTTGATTTTGGGGAAGAGGAAAGGCGCGGATAGCGGCGACACGGTCTACAAGAGGGAAAATACCCTCGGCCGAGACTGTGTGACCCAGGAAAGTAAGAGAAGACGCACCGAATATGCACTTGGTAGGATTGAGACGAATTCCCGCATTATCCAACCTACCAAAGACGGCACGTAGGTGATCCGCATGTTCTTCAGGAGAGGAGGAAGTGACTAAAATATCATCTAAATAAGCCCAGGCAAACATAAGACCACGGAGGATAGAATCAATGAATCTCTGGAAGGATTGGGCTGCATTTTTCAGCCCGAATGGCATTCTCGTGTACTCAAAGAGGCCAAACGGAGTGATCACCGGTATCTGGTGGTAGGCTCGAATTAAGTCCAAAGAAGAAAAAATGGTGTTGCCAGCCAGGTGGGAGGTGAACGACTGGATATGTGACACAGGGTACTGATCCAGAGTCGTGGCCGAATTCAAAGCCCTAAAGTCCCCACAGGGTCTCCAATCACCCGTAGTGCCTTTAGGAACCATATGTAGCTGTGAAGACCAACAACTCTTGGAAGGGCGCACAATGGCAAGTTGCAATATGTGATCAAACTCAGCCCTGGCAGCCTTGAGCTTATCAGGCGGGAGGCGGCGATCTCGAGCAAAGTTGGGTGGGCCAGTAGTTTCAATATGATGTTCAACAGAATGCTTAAGAGGGGTATCGGAAGAGCAGGGATGCAATAAAGAGAGGAAAGTTCCTTCTGCAGGAGGGTAAGAAAGGAGACTACCGAAGAAGTTGAAGGGAGCAATTAGCAGAAACACCTTAAGAGCAGAACGATAATATTAGCGGCCGGGGTCATAAGTAGAAGTATCACATCAACCAGACGCTTCACACCCGTTACGATATGTGCTCATTACCCATAGATGTGATTAGAAACACTGACAATTTAATACCTTATTCCACCGGCGAGAGCCGGATCATAGATAGAGGTTGTATAATTTTTTATATACTTTTTTATATATATATAGTTAATTTATTTATTATTTATTACCTGTATTTTATTGGAAGTATAATACCGGTATTTACGCCCCGAAAGTGTGAGCGACCACCTCCTGTCTCTCCAATATAAGTCCTCGGGACCACTCCCAATTTTGGGATGTGTATAAAAGTTACATATGTATTCTCCCCCTCTCAATAATTTTTTTGATTTATTTCTCCCTTTTCTTTATGATACGTAACCTACTGTTGTAGTGATCGAGAATTTTATCAGTGGCTCCATGCACACTCCTCCGAAGATGGAGGTGCTGGCCTCCTTTAAAATAATAGTGAAATGTTCATAGAAGTGTTGAAATTTGGTCAGCCTTGCATAGTTATGAGGTTTAATGAAGTAAGGAAGGAGTTCGGATCCGGATCAACCTGTGCTGGAAGCCGGAGGCGTAGCTGGAGTTATGATGTAATAGTTGATAAAATTATATGGTTGTTAGAGTACATCGTGTATTCCCCTCCTAATTTGGTATATCCCTTTCTTATTTAACGAACCTCGTCGTTAATAATGAAGTTCTGAGGGTAGGTCAGCACTGTCCCCTTTCTAATGTGGCCTTATTACTCAGGTTAAGGTGGCAATAGTAGCCTTTTTTTATGAAAAATATAAAAATTAAAAGCTATTATATATCGAAAATACATGTAGAATATAGGAGAAGGCTACTTTTTAGTGGGAAATTAAAGCTTTAGGTGATTGATATATAACTAATATGGCATTTGAAAAATTAAATAATTGGACACAGTACTCAAGATCTTTAAAATTTACTCACTTTTTCGAAAAGTTCCTTGGGCGGGCTGTGTCCCTCACCTTTACACGGAAGATTATATATAATATGATTTTATTATATATTTAATATATAATATTTGTATAATATTATTTAATATTAATATATATATAATATATAATATTAATTAAGTATAATATATTATTTATAGATATAGGCTATGATATAGTGATCTATAATAATAACTAAATACTATAATGTAATATTATAATTAATATATATATAGATTATATAATATATTGATAAAGGCAGTTTTTTATCTGATATTTGATGAGTGACGTAGTATAGTACTATTTTTTCTCAGTAATTCTAGTGTGACTATATAATCCGCATAGTCTCGACGGTCACTAGTGAGTGGTAAGTCTATAAAATATATATAAATTTTTTTATATTTATAGATTTATATTCCTTGAATAAAGTTTGTGAAATAAATTTAAATATCAATATATGAAATAAAATTTATGTATAAATTAAATATTAATTAATTATTATTATTTTAAAAGATTTATTTTATAAAATAAGTAATGTATGTAGTGATCTAATTATTATGTTAATTGTGTGGGAATCTAATAGTAGTATATTCGCATATATGTTATATGTTATATAGCACAGATGGTTATATACTAACAAGGAATTCAATTATTTTGCTATTGTAGGGGGTTTGAGATAAATATGTATTATGATTGAAGGGTTATGTGATATTATTAAGTAGTTAATATTTTATATGTTAGAGGTTAATAAGTTTTGGAATCTGTGTAGTTATAGGTCACAGATAATTTTAGAAGAATCTTATTTATGAGGTCTCTTGTGTGAGTGTTTTTTTATCTTCTTAGATAGAATAATCATTTGTTTCATACATGTATAAGCAAGAGTTACAATTAAAACAAGAGATTTATTGATATAACATATTGGGTGAATAATATTTTTATAGTAGAGATAGGTGAGTGGTAGAGTGTAATTGAATAAAATCGTTTATAGAGAAGATATGTTATTAAAATAAGGATAAGTCTTAATAAAGATTCACGGTAAGTAGATCTTATATATATATGTAATAGTGTATAATATAATATATATAATGAGGGCTTAACATGTATATTAGGAACAGGTGATATAATAAAAGAAAGTAATTTTGTTGAATAAATCACATTTAATGTTTGTGATAAAATTTTTGTTTTCAATTTTAAGGGAACAGGTTATGATATGTTTGGGGTAAGAATAGTTTGTGCATAAAGGTGATTAGTAGAAGATATAATTAAGGTTCAGTTTGTTAAAAAGCGGGAGGGAACAAATACTGCAAGGCTTCTAAGATAAAAGGGAGGTAAATGAGGATATAACCCAAACATAAATATTTTTTTGTGTATATAATATATATATATATATAATAGTAGTATTAATGTTGAAGATAACCATGTGAGTATGTTTATGAATGATTAATAAGTGGTTGTTACGGTTAACAGACTGTTATTAGGAAGGTTAGTGGATGTTATATATGATGCAAGAGTAGAATGAGGGTTCAAGGAAAAGTTATATAGATATATATGTTATTATGGTTAATTAGGAGGCCTGGCATTCGAGTGATATATTGATATTGGTATTGTATGGAATTGATTAAATTAAGTGGAATGTAATATAGGGTCTAAGTGGTATAGGTGGGAATGAAGACAAAAATTGATACTAGTCTACAATAGACGATAAGTACCATATAGATATGATGTTGTAGATGAGTTAAAGTAGGGTGTGTTTGAGGATAAAAAATAGTAGTATACAAATCAGCTCCATATAATAAGTAGTGAGTATATAAGTAGGGATTAAAGTGATAAGAGCTACACATATGATTAGAAGTAGCCTAAGTTAGTATTATTTGTTATGTATAATGATATAAGATTGTTTAGTTGTGAATATATCTAAATTGATTTCATCAGACGTAAAAAAAGCAATAATCACTCAGAAGGACTACATATAAAATAAATCTACTCAAACATTTACTAGCTATATTACTATTAACTCTTACAGATTTCACAATTACTTATCACAAATATTAAACTCTATAATAATGACCCCCATATACATACAGGTGTCAAGACCCCTACAAACGCAAAATATTGAATCCCTTTAGTATAAAAATATCTTCTCACAACTATAATTAAACAATACTACATGGAGCTGAATATATCTATTTATAATTCCATATCACTTTATAAACATATATTATTGATCTACCACACTTTATTCAAAAATGTATTTAATTGAAACATACATATTATTCATTTTTTCATTGATTTAAATATTTCAACTTTTCATTGATATTTACTAAACTTAATATAAAAAAAATTTTTAATGATATCGTGAAAATGCACTAAGAGGTCGAGTGGAAACAGCACGGTTCTAAGCTAACGCCCTTCACAATCAGAAGAGACTGGGTCTTCTGATTAATATATATTTAATATATGTAATTAAATCATATTGTGTTTTATTAGATCCACTTTAGACCTCTCCATATATATATTCAACCTATCAATTAACTAGCTCAGTATTTACTAGCTTTTGAATATTTTTATCATTATAATAATATATATATATAATACAAAGGGGTGCTTAATTAACTGATACGTTATTAAAGCTAGTTAATCCTCGATTAATTATCTTAGTTAATTATTTCGTAACTTATTTATTACGCTTTGTTAATTATCGAAAAGAGCGTATAAATTACGATACTTATGAACTAGCTAATCCATCATAGTGATAATTAACGTTAAACGAGTGTTAAATAAATTTTTACCTACCTATAATCTCGTTAACCGTTTACGCTTAATTTATACTACCGTAGTATTATTAAATAATAATATTTTTATATATATATTGCCAACTTCCATTGTTAGAAATAACTTTTATAGCTAACGTCTCAGTTTAGATTAGTATTTCGATTAAAGATACATGGGCGTCGTTAGGTATATAATTAATATATATATATACTAATATTATATAATATATATAATATATATATATTATATATATATATATATATATTATATAGTATATATATATATATATATATATATATATATATATATATATATATATATTAAATTATTATATCAATACAAATTGAAACGGTGGGGCCAGATTAGGTGCAAAGAACCTGACGCCCTCTCTCTCTCCGAAATAGATTTATAACCATATGGTAAAGATGTTAACACTGCAAATTAATTACATCTACTATTCTCAAATAATGTGCAACACATGTCATTTCATTATAGCCTCATGCTCACGATAGGCCATAATTTAGAAGTTACAATGCGCGCATATCTTGCAATAAGTGTGTATTTTCCCTAGTACTATAGGGAAACATATACAGTCATGATAACACTATTAGTACTTCATGAACGAGTCAATGTCTCGTGATGATATAGTTTTATTAATATAGATCAATAATATCCTACACTATTTGAGATCGTTGCGTATACTCAAAGCACAGATCTCAGATAACGTCTAAGGTCTGAATATCGCATCACGTGGACAGTGGAGTCCATACGCTCTCTTTTCGACCATTTTACAAACCTCGTCATCCTTCCTCGCGCATCCTCTTTTTTCTCTCTTCTCTTGAAAGTTTAGCTCCTTACCTCATTCATCTTTCTCTCTTCATTTCAATATATTAATGATTTATAAATAAAGTTATTTAAAATTAATATATATATATATATATATATTATATAATTAATTTATATATATATTATATTATATATTGATATAGTATTAATATAATATATATATATATATATAATATTATATATATATAATAATTATATATAATAATTTATATAATATAATATATATATATATATATATATATATATTTAATATTTATATATATATATATTATTCACCAAATAAATAGTGAAAAACGTTACTATAAAATACAGAAATAAAAGTCACATGCTTTTCAAAGTCTCTTCGTTTATATATATCTAAGTGGCATCTTAATGTATGTTTACAATGATACATTTGAAAATGGTGAATTTGAATTGCATTCATTAATTACATTAATTTATATAATATTTCTATTGAAATAGGTATCTCTCACATAGATAGTGAGTGATACCAATTTGGATGTATTAAGGGAATTTTGTAATAAGCTGATATAAGTATTTACTAATTACTATTATTAATCACCCTTAAGTATTTAGTAATATAGGTATATAAATATTTAAAATTATAATAAGGTTTAAAAATGTGAATTAAAAATAAATTATATATATATTACTTAAAATATTTATTTTATTTGCTCATATATAACTCACTAAGCTCAGTACATAAATCAGTTAATACTACTATTGACCCTTTCACTACCTATCCCTTCCTCCTCTTTCAATATTTCATTATCATACAAATATAGTTTTAGATTATATATATATAATATATATATATTATATAATATTATATTAATATATATTATATATTAATATTATATATAATATATAATATATATTAATTATATATATATAGTTATTTAATATATATTAATATATATTAATAATATATATATATAATATATATATATAAATATATATATATATATATATATTTATATATATATATAATATTTATTATATATATATATATTTAATATATATATATATTAATATTATATATATATTATTATATATATTTAATATATTATATAATATTGCAGTTGATCAATTATATGCATATGGATTTAGGATATTAATTTATTAATTTTATTGTATAAAACTGGGAATTTTTGTTAAGTTGGTGAAATTTAAATATTGTTTCAAATCAAATTATGAGCATTATGCGTTTTCACCGATACCTGAATGTATAAGTCAGAATAAGCACTACTTAAGCAGATCCGCATCCTATATTTGTTGAAACAATGAAATATCGGTAATGTAATATCTGATTTTATTGGTTCTCTCCGTATTCCTCTGCTGCTGTTGTTGATGTAAGATCACAAGATGTTGTGAACTAAGTATGTGTGTATAAGTCAGATATAAGGAGTAGGAATGTGAAAAGTCGTTAAATGAAAGAATTAAATATGTTTATCAGCCTCCGTATAATTTAAAATCATTATATTTTAAATGATCTAATTTGATTCGTTATACACCTCTGAAGTTTAACAATATCTTCCTCAACTGGAATAAGTTGGTGTGTCTTGGTATACACGATTTTTTTCTCTCTCGAGAAATTTTTTGTGTAGATCATTTTGACATTGATTCATTTTGCAATAAATTATTGTTTACCAAGTACGGAATTTTTGAGTGTCTGGTACGCAAGTTTTTTCATTATGATGGTTGAGATGCAGTATGCGTGACTCTCTGTGGTTCTGCTAGTGAGTTCCTTCAAATTAGCTCTAGATGTGATAAGTAAATTTTTTATAACTATCTCCGCAATTATTGATATATTGAATCTTCTCAAGTGCTCTCCAGGTGGCTCTGTTTGGCGTGTTTTCTGATGTTTACACATCGCAAATCCATCTGCTGGATTCTCATATATCTCCTCTATTCGACGGCGAGGCTCATTAAGGACTTATTTCTATCGAAGTTTAATTTTATTCGTTTCAGAGTTCGGCACTTCCCTCCTGCTACCCCCACAGAACATTCACCTAGCTCTGTGTTTGACTTCTTGCGCATAAGACTAACATTCTCACATTTGTAGCGGCCACCGCAAAAAACAAATATACACTCTCTCTCTCATCAAGATCTTCTCTAGACAATATGTTTCCGGGCACTATGAAAATTTCTAGTTCTCTCTATGTGTAGGGAATAAACCCGACAGTAAGATTCGCCCCAATTTACGTGGTTTTGTTTTTCTCTCCTTGGCATCGTCTTCTTTTCCAGAAAGTATTGGCCTTATGATAGATTCTATCTGTTGTGGGTCTACCATCCCCTCGAGAGGCAACCCCAACATGCCCACCTCGCTGTCTCTCAAGAGACAAACATGAGAAGTTTTGGGGTATAAAAACTTTTCAGTGATTTTTTTAATCCTTGTTATCTATCAATTTTTTATGATTTTATGCATTATTGTTATTATTATGCTTAATGTTTTTATAATTTTTATTATTCACCTAAATTATATTAAAAGCGGTCAGAAGGGGTTCCTAGGCTTTCATATTATAAGAGACTCTTTTACACTAAAATATAATAGGTGTTTCATGCTTGAATTTGTAAGTGTGGTATTCTATATAACAAACAGAGAGTGTGGTACTATTTAAAAAACTGCGGTTGAAGCTGCATTATAATTGTTCTCTATACATGACGTACCGGTGACTTACTCAAAATTAACTATTACATGCATTTTAATGAAAATCATTAGAGAATGAAATAATAAAAAAAAGATTTCTCTAGTTTTCAATTAAATTATTTAAAGTGTCCTTTTCTGGTACGCACGATTTACTCTTACGGTTAGGTATAAGCATCATGATTGATAGGGATGTGTTGCAAGATTTGTTAGACCACTTACGAAATAGTATGCCGGAGACAGTCATTTTGAGTATAATACATATTGAAAGGTGGAATAAGAAATAATATGCACATACTAATTCAAGTTTCAGATTCATGAATGAATTCATTCTCTAATTGTGTGGATGATATAATAGAAGTAATAAGTGAGTATATTAAAGTAGTTCAATCACATTTAGATATAGAAGAGAGGTGAAGTACCTTATACACAGTCGCACTTCCCTGCAATGGCTAAGTGGAGTTTCTAGCACTTCATAGCATGGCAAAATCCTAACATAGTAAGAAAATATACCCGAGTCAGGGTGTTGTAACCCTATGTTTTAAGTAGTAGGGAGTGTGATTGCCGTGTTGAATTTATGAACAGCAAGGTGTGGGGTGGACAGCCTACCATGTTTTGAGTATCTCCGAGAGCCCCCGCTATTTTCTGGAACTGACCGTCTACATGTACTATGCCGCATGTCACGGAACAATATATAACCCAGAATATGAGGCATTAAGTTCAGTTAATAATCTGATAAATGTCTGAATCGGGTATTCCATGGTTTATATGTTCCAAGTTTAAGCACTTTACCATGTTTTGTATCCATATAGTACTACCCCCTGTTCTTAATGCACTTATACAACTTTTATTTTTGGAGCTACAGAGCCGAGCTTAGGTGTTGGTAGATGTTTTGAGGTTATGCAGATTCAATCCCGCTATTGTGAGTGAGTACGAAGGTAGTGTAACCTTAAGCGAGGATTTTTTTAGAAGCGGTAGTATCAACACCACGTTTTATGTGGCCGGGCCTTACATTCGTCATATTCAAGGAGGTGTAGGGGGTCTTGTAGGGCAGGTTAAAACCTTTCAAATGAGGGGTAAAGATGCAAATGCTATTCAAGGAGGTTAGGGAGGGAAGGGTTAATTCAGCACAGCAAATTTCACTGATTTCAAACACAAGTCATACATCAGCAGGAAAATCAAGAACATCAATTTAAGGGATAAATAAAAAATTATATTTTATCTTAATTTCATATTAAATTTTATTTTTTTACTGTTTTTAAATTTTTCATAAAGTATGCTATGAAAAAAAGATATTATAACATTGTATGAATATTTGGCACTCTAGAAAGGTTTTTAGGAAGTGGGTTTTTTTGTTACATTAGTTTTTTTTTTGTAAGTTTTTTATCAAATAATTCAAAGTATTAAAGCAAAAAAATAATTTCCTGGATATATAGCTAGACAATAATTTTTATAAGGAAATTATTATAAAGTGCTAATATGTCAATTAGTTTAATAGTTTAGGGCAAAAAACCGAAAAATGGGTTTTTTTTGGAGTAACGGGCCACTTGGTATACTACATAGTATAAAAGGAATAGCATATCTCGATTTATAAGTATAATAGTATAAAGGATAGACTAGTGTCGCTTTAATATAGCTTACATTAGTGACAGATGAAAACCTGTCTTGATATTTCTGAGATATATAAGATAATATACAATATATATATATTCACATAGGGGTTTAGCGCCACTATATTCTCGACTCAAGAGTCTCAGTAATATAGATTATGCTCACATAAAAGAGGAAAAAAACTGTTATTGGCTTTTGAATCAAGACGTAGAAAACGCGCTTTTGACGCATAGACTCCTTATTGTTCGAAATGCCAGCGAGTTTAGACGAACTATCTTTGATATTCGATTCTATAAAATGTGGCACTGAACCCGGCAAATTAATGAACTGATAATCATCCTGATGAATTTCAATGTATTGGCTGCTCTCCGGGCTTGGATGAGTGTAGATGGGATGCTAAATTTTTCATTTATCAACTGGAATGTTTGGTACGGTGTTTCAAAGGGTATCAATTTGTCATGATCTCAGATGGCACAATATTGGTATAAAACGTATATAGTTCACGAAGAAGGTATATAATATATAGAAACACAAGATCGATTCGTCATCTACTATGTTATTTTTTGCTTTCTCTTCTCAACTCGACACAAACATATATCACGAATTCTAGTAGCTCACAGAATGATTCTCGACACTAACAATATCCATCGTAAAATTCTCACATCTACCTCTCTCTCTCTGTCTTCGTGTAACTCATTCATCATACTAGCTGCTCCATTATTACGTTTTTTCCGTCTCTCGGTTTTTGAGTATAGCATCTCTTATCTTAATTCCAAATATCATACGCCTCTCCCATCGTCTCCTATTTCCTCTAACAGTATATGGTCACATATTCTGTGGACATTCTAAAACAACAAGTGCATCAGAGTGTTTGGGAAGGATAACTTTGTACGAATTGTATGCAAGCAATTATAGAAACCTCAATTTCTATTATTGAAGAGAATTACCGCCACATAAGATAAAAGTGCACTTTCGTTGCATTTAGCGGCATGTATAAGTCGTTAATTTCATTACATGGCTATGGATATTGATCACGATAATACTCTGGCTAAATGTTTAGATAGACTCAATAGATATGTAAATGCTACTATTTATTAATAATCTGTTCAAAACTATACGCAGCTAACATTTCAATACTCATTAATGTGAAATGGTTTAGGAGCCATCGGATAAAGATTGATATAGAATAAAGTTATCACCGATGATTAGTGTATAAAAGAAGCTATATCCATTATAAATCGCTACGGATCAAATAATACTGTTAGAGACTATAATATCATTAGGAGAGAATAATGGTGACTCTAACTGTTATTAGTTAGGGTGTGTAGCATAATATTCAGCACCGCTAGACAAACCTATTCCAGCAACAAATTCCCAAGCAGATTATCTGAGAGGATGATAGTATCCTTAATATAGTTCCTAGTATATCGGATTATCATTAATATAATCACTTTCTTCTTTGGATATATATACTCGGTTATTCTACTGAAAATATATACGACCTAGTCCTATATTGCGTTATTTAGACAATTACTACATCCTATATCTCATTATGTACTCATATCAGGAAACATCTGAATGATTATAAATGTAGAAAAATGACCGCAAGAGTCAGTTTAATTTTACCACAAATTAGAATAAGTAATAGAAGAAGAGCTAGAACTTAATTTGGTGAGGAAATTTGGTTATGATAAATAATTAATAATAATAATAATAAATAATATTAAAATAGTAAATCTTGTTGGTCCCAAAGTTCTTAATGAAAGTCTTAACTTCTTTCACTCACTCACATAATGAGACGAATATGGCTCTCTTCTTGTCCACTTGATTCTTAGATCGGCCTCACGCCATATTGTCCCAGGCCTCTAGTATGAAGCCGTCCAAGGCAGTGCGCACTCTCTCGCGTGCTTTGAATCGGAGATACTCATTGGCGAAGATCATACGCAATTGTGTAGATCTCTGTAAATTTTATCGTCTCTAGGGACCAATCAGCAAGATTGCAGGTTAATACGGGGATATTTTGCTCATCGCTGAAGTAAGTGAGATACACTCAGAATGTGTGTTCCTGTAAAAGAAGCGAGATTATATGTTGGACATCTCAAAATTTTTCAAACGTGTGTCTAGTTGTCCGATATCTAATGCTTTCTCTTCTTGATAACCTTCAGGGAATACTTTTTTTATAAATTGTAATCAATTTTGACATCATATTGTGATATTATCACATCATATTGTACATATTGTGATTTATGATATTTCTTTTGTTTTATAAATATAATAAATATATTTTTTAAATATTTAATCATATTTAATTATCCATTTACAATAATTTATATCTGTAAGTTATTTGTACTTCTTTATCTAGTATTAATATTATTAATATTAAATATATTATATATTATATATATATATATATTAATATATATATGATATATATATATATATATATATATATATATATATATATATATTAATATATAACTATTATATAAATATATATATTTAATATATATAATAGTGTTACCACTAATTTTTGTATATATTAGTTAATATATTAAAATGGGTAGCGTCAATATAGGTAGTTTCTCAGCCAGAAAACAATTTAAAGTTGGGTACGGTTTTGAGCCATGTGAGTAGACACCGTATGATATACGATCGCCGAATGGGAAGAAGCTCTCTCGTGAAGTTTTAGTCTCTTCCAATTATTTAGTAAGCTTGAGGTTGCGGCGCCCTCCCAGCTGGATAAGCATAGGCGAGACAGAAGCCCATGGTATATATAGGGGGTAGTTGAGATTAAATAAAACCTCCTCATCCTCTCACTCATATTGATACAGATAATCATAACTATGTAGACTGATCAATAGGTGATGACTCAATAAGGCATAAATTAATTAGTCTAGGTATGACGAAAGCGAACCGATATTATAAATCTCGTAGATATAGTCGATATATTATATATATAACGAAGGTTCGGAGTAGTGGAGGCGGTCATGTAAATGCGCAAAGCTCGGTGTTTGACTAGAATTCTGATTCGTGGATAATGTAAAATACCTATATACTCCGGCTACGTTATATTGATCAGCTCACTCTCTTAGCGCTCACGAACGTAGTTGAGTGTAGTTGCACTAAGATGATGCTGAGAGAAAAATAATTAGATAAATGAGTGGAGTATATATTGTTAATATATAGATTATTAGACGAAATATTCTAGAGTCTATATACTATACCCGCTAGTAAATTTTATCTCCTTATTTCACCGAGAGACAAAAATGACAATGAGAGATTGTTGTTTTAAATTAAGAGTTGTCACGCAATAACGACGAAAAAGGTGATAGTTTGAGCGAATGTGCTTGTGTTAAATGTAACTATGGCAACTGTGAGTAGTACGAATCGTTGAGTTACAAGGCTTATCTCCTCTACGTTTTGTCTTGTTGATACTCAAAACGAACTGTTCGGTAATTCGTTTAGATAAAAAAAAGTGAGCGACCACAATTTGTATCTCGGAGAGTTTAAAATTTAATAAATTAAGATTAAGAATCTAAAAATCGAAAAAATACATCGATAGTGTTTTCCCTAAAAAAAACGCGCTAAGAAAAAAAAAATGTCGTTTATATTTTCGGAGCAATTGTATGTAGATTTTATATAAATAATTTGAAATAGTTATGATATAGCGAATAATAATCATATACATTTAATATGTGCGCTAATCGCTAAAATGAAAATCAACTTTAAAAAGATGTATTTGTTACTCGATCCTAACTCTTACACTCTTTGCTCGCTAGCCCAATTAAAGAACGCTTCTATAGTTAATAATACTAGCAATTTGCCCAATTGTTGCTTTGCAAATTTTTGCAACTCGTCACTGCTTTCTCACAGTCAGCCCATCGTTTTCTTATCTACCTAACCTGTTTGTTTTTATCTCCTTTATTCATCTATAGATTAGCTCTTGGATACTAAAAATAACAGGATCTCGTAATAGTGGTAAGATAAGGAAAAGATTGGTATATAACTATTTTATAAAAGCTAGTTAGAACAATAAGAACATTACATGGCTTATACGAGTAAAAGAATCCTATTGTGCACTATATTTTTATATATATTACTAGTAATATAGCTTGATATCTCATATAATATATTATTAATGTATACAAGGCTATGTTAATACCTTGAAAAAATAAATAATATTAATTAGATAAGGAAGGAAGGTATTATCACATTACAAATTTAAATATATAATCTACTACTGAACTATAGGTTGTGTATCTATTTAAAATATCGGCAGCACAAGGCCATGTGTTAATCTATTTTTTTAGTGATAAGTACCTGGACAGACCTACTAATAGGATGGGAGATAATTTGTCTCTACTATATGTAATATGGTACTATCCCGGTTATACTCTTCTCTTAGAAGACACAAGATTCTAATCTCTTGTGTTTTTATTCAGATTCATATTCTTGTTGTTAGAGTAAGACCTCTGTGTGTGATTTGTAATAAATATTATTTTATACTCTCTTTTATCTGAATATAAGAGAGTAATTGTGAGTGAGAGAAAATATTTGCAAACTTAGATAGAGAGATAAAAATTCCTAAATAATTGTAGTAGAGTCATATAACTTTATATTTACTCTAAAGACCATCATTATATTGCATTTCTTTTTTATTCTCATAAAAATAATTATATTTTATTTTTATTTTATATAATTAGTGTATATATTATCTTTGTGAATATAGTGATAAAAAGTGGCTGTGATAAGATCAATTTGTTGCGACTAATACTATTTATACCTTATATATATTAAACCTATTAATTTATCAATAATAATATGACATAAAAAATAAATTTTTAAAGCTATTATTTTATAGCATTATAATTACATTATAATTATATTATATATATTATATATTATTATATAATATATATTTATATATATCAGTGATTGGACCCTCACGGGCTCAGTGTTTTCATATAAAATACTATGAGTTAGGATTAATAACTATATTAATATTATATTATATATATAGATATATATATATATATATAATATATATATTATATATAATATTATATATATAATATATAGTTATATATATTAATTATAATTCTCAATAAAATTTAAAAGTTATCCGTATCTTTAATTATATGTATTTAATTAATTAAAAATTTTTCTTTTTTAGGATAATTATTAATTTTTTATTTTACATTAATTATCTAAACTGATAATATATCACTCTCTTAAATTGATTATCCTATAAAGAGCATAGTGTAATCACATATGCCTGCAGCTATACGTGCCGGTTATTCAATACCCATTGACAAGAGTTACTATCTTCCTGAAAGGTGCACGTGTTAAGATTTTTTTGTTGCATATATTTTTGCTACTCTTTACTTTAAATTGTTTATTTTATTTATTGAATTATCTAATTTTTATTTTAACGTATCCGCTAAGGCTGTAAATTCGTTAATAGTGTATAACATCTCTAAAATAGATTACAATATTAGACATATTTTCAAGATTCTCTCTAATGTTTTAAGAATTTTTTACAATGTTTTTTTTTTTTAATTATCAACCAGCTCAAGCCGTTTTTATGTATCTCTCATATATGTGCTCGACTATTTGAGTTCTAATTGTCGCACCTATATGTGTAGCGACATGTCGCACATATATGTGGCGGACAGACTCCTGCGCATCAATACATATGTTGTACATCTATTTTAAATATGGTTTTTTAATATATTTCAATGAATTTTTCACCATCCAATACTTATATAAATATATTTATATGAGTTTGATAAAAATGAAAATATTAATATATTAAAATATTATAAAATAATTAAATAATAAATAAGTGTACACACCTTAATAGGGCTCCTCAAGTGCCGTTATCAATGGATTCATTATGCTTATTAATAGATATTATATATATATATTTAATATATATATATATTATATATATATATTATATATATATATATATATTATAATTATATATATATTAAGGTGGCCCTTAGATTGAAATATAATGGTTTTCATAATAAATCACTCTATCTGTAATTGCATGAAAAAGGGCTCGTAACTCTGATTAAAAATGAATTTAAGTAATTTTAATTGAAACTTAAATCGGTACGTAATATTTAATATAATCCCGTATATATTTATTTTAAACTAACAGTCACTATTCCACCATTTTTATTATAAATTATACTCGAAAAATACCAACACATATAAACAGTTTAAAGGATAAAACTAGAACTTGTAACACGACGTATCACACATAATATGAAGAGGACTCGTATTATCACTAACTCCACACATAATACCAATAACGTTCATTCTCACCCATTTGCTAGCAGAAAACGGAGCTTAGCTGTTTAGCGTCATTTGTTAGCGAGCATAGATACGAGGAGAAGATTGTTCGTCATCTGATAATAGTCGTACTCCACACGGTTTGTGACAGTACTCGTGTGGACTCTGATCAATGATTTGGGAACTCTGAAAATTACGGAAGTTTCACAATAGTTCGCTGGTCGCATCAATATGAAGTGTTGATCGCACGATTTAGCATAAAAATTATTTAATTAGGGCCTTGCAAGAAACTCTATACAATCTAGAATATCTGTAGTTATTGTATGTCGAATATTTCATTGGGCAGTCAAAGTGGTGTATTTAATGAGGTAAGAGGCGGCTCTCTAGTCCGTAACTTTATGCGCATAATTGCCTTTCTGATTATCTCTCGTTAGTATATGTGTGAGAACATAGGAAATATAGAGGCTATTAAAATGAACTTTAACTTTATTTACTTATTATTCTGAGAGGTGTACGGAAGTTGATTTCTATTTTTTAGATTTTGAATATTGTGATTGAATGTGTGTACTTTTCTTTAAGTATTTAGTGTCATTGCGATTAATACTTAAGAAAACAAGTAAAAAATTTCTTATTATGTGTGTTCTAGAGAGGTTAAGAAAAGAAGCATTGTTGAATATAATATTAACATTTATATATACATATAAATATTTAAAAAATTATATTTATTATTATATATATTCTATTTATTATTATATATATTATATTATATATATATTTATATATATATATATATATATATATATATATATATATATATATATAGTATATATATTATAATATATATAATATATATATATATATATATAATATATATATATTATAATATATATATTATATATTATATATTTATATTATATATTATATTATATATATATACATAAATTCTTTGATAAATTATATTTTTGAAAGAATAAATTAACAGACCTCCAAATGTCGCGCTGTACTCTTGTCTAACCATGGCACTTTTATAGACTAATATGAGTCTCCTTGGCGCCGGTAGGGGTCATAGCTCATAATAAGATAAAAAAATATTAATATATATATATAATATATTTTGCTACCCCCTCCTCAACTCTCTACAATTGTCTTTTCCAATTTATATTAAATGAAGATTGAGTAAACGCGCCACTGTGACGGTGCCTTCAAATGTATTTCGCTTCCATACTGCTTCACCTTCTGTCTCTGTTATCAGGAGAAGCCCTAAATAAAAGAACTATTTTTTGACTCAGAGAATTAACAATTGCCACCGATGGCCACTATTAAAAAAGGAATCGAGTAGAATTTGTCGTACGGAGTATCTTCACGGTACTTATGCTTAATAGTAACTATTGTAAAGAACTGCCTTACATATATGTTATTTTATTTATCTACTAAATATTCACATATACTCTACACAACAAACTTATATAATATATATATATATATAATATATTGATTTTTTTTAAAACTCTTTAAAATAAGTTACTATTCACGGACATTTTATTAACTCTTCACGCATTTATCACATTTAAGCATCTTCTTTAATCTAATTTTGGAACACCCCCCGTAATCTTCCTGAGGATTAGAAAAAATATTCTCTCCTATCTTACCCCTACTCCCTCCTCTCCTCATTCTCCTCTTTACTATCGGCTGGCAAATCCCATCACGCGATTCTTATTTTTTAGAATAAAAGATATAGATGTCTTAAATAAAAAAGCTTCATAGTTGTTTTTTAATATATATATATTTGCGCTATTTATATAAGATATCCTCTGGTAAGATGTGTTTTTTTTTTTTCTCTATTCATGTAAATTTTGTGAAAAAAAAAAAATTGTTTGATAATAAAGGGCAATACCGTTTTAAAAATTGGGTTTCCTTACTAAGCAAATTACCAGTTGCCTACTCTTGCTACCAAAAAGCCGCCACTGACAAACCTTGAAAGTCCATGGCCATGAAGGATACTCGTTGGACAAGTGCTTCTAGTAGAGTAAGGGAAATTATTCTGCAGGCATAGATTATATTTTCAGTAAATAAACTTATAATTAAGCATACATATTTTTTAATTTTCTTAAGTTGATCATTTTCATACTGATATTTTATAATATATATTATTAGTTAATAATGTTTTAATTAATATTATATACATTATATAGGGCAGCTAGCCTGAGGTGAATAATATGTATGAATATCTGTTTTTATGACTTCGATGTGTGATAATATTATTAATTAATTGTATATTATAACTCTTTAACAATTTTCTATATTTTAGGTGGTTCAGTCTTACGCATATCATTGTATTGTTTTAAGAGGTCACGCTAGCTAAGGTATGCATATAATTAGTGTTCGCAGAAATCTCTCTGTGGGTGGTGCTAAATCTACTGATTTTCATATAATTATATTCTTATTATTTAAATAATACTTTAAAACTTTATTTAAATATATTGTTAATTATGTGATTAATAGGTAATTAAAGTGAATATTAGATATAAAGACTCGTATATGATGTATTACCAATAGACTGATATTCTCCCAGTGCATGTAATTATTTAAGTGTTTTTCAGTTTTGTATTATTAATTATTACTAATAAACTTTATTATAATTTAATATATATATATTCCGATGTCGATAATTTTAATTATTAGGGCTGTTAGCCATGGTGAAAAATGTGAAATCCCTGCTAACATTTAATATTTTCTTCGGATTTTTTCCCTAGTGTGTTCTTGCTCAGCACTGTTACTGAAGATATGTGCACTTATCTGGTTGTAAAAATAGTTTTTGAGCGTGTGATAACTAATATTAATTTTTTTTATACATTTCCACCACCAATTCCACTCATAAATATTTATATATTTGTTTTATGGTCTTTTTAGATTCGTCTCACCATTGACGTGAAATCGAATAAATAGCTTTATTTTGTGTATAGATGAGACTTCTTATTTCGCCGCTAACACGCGGTAATCGGCACAGAACCAATATTTTCACCTTTATCGCAATTCGCAATTCCCCACCATAGACTTTTATTGTTTTTGGTGTTTTCCACGGTGAGATTGAGCGACTCTGATAAATTGCGAAACGGGCCACCAATTTTATTTTTAATTTATTTATATAATTTATCAATTTATCGATAAGGTATTTAATAATGAATTTACGTAAAGAGTCAGAGTCAATTTTTTTTTTTTTAATAGGGTGTATAATATTTTGTATTATTTTTTGTGTATATTGTGCATAGGTCATAAAATTTTAATTCTTGATTATAAAATTATATTATACATATATTACAATTTTTTCTTTTTGTTTTCTTATTAGAAAATTAATTTGCAACGTCTTTGGGTTTGGTATAACAAAATCAAGCCGTTTGATTTTTATTGTGTTAACTAACTCTAAATCTATTTATCAATTTGAAGTAGATTTATTGTGATCATGTTGTGCAGTCTATGCTAATATGTATGCAAGGAAATAAAGAAATTATCAATGTTATAATTTTTTTCCTCAGATAAAAAGGTCCTATTTATCAATTTGAAGTAATGTCATTTTCAGGGTAGGAATGTTTTACGAGTTGATCAATTTCTTTTGAAGTTTAGGATGTTAAGGGTGTTTGTCTTCATCGAGTTATGTTACAGCTGAGTGAGTATAATGTATACATAGTATCGGAGTATCGATTTGAGAGTTTCTCAATAGTAGATTAGTAATGGTTATATGATTATTTTTAGCGTTGTGAACGTCTTATTTAGGTTATTTGCCTTCTGAAATTATTTTTTCTGGTTTGTTATTATTAATTGTGATTAGATAAGACAGAGTTGTTTCTTTTTTTTTTTTTCTCTCGCGATTTTAGTAACCAATGGCGAATATACTTTCACTTTTATTTTTGGTACAGGATTTTTGATGTGAATTGCACATAAAAATGAGGTGGGGCTCTTCCTCTCGACATTTATTGATACGGTTTGTTCGTTTCCACGCAATGTACATAAACAACTAGACGTAATAGTAGAGATTCAGGTAACTAACAAAATCCGAAAACAAGTAATATTGAAACATTGAAAACCCTTACTTAACAATTAGTATTATAAAAATAAAT
>JABUQX010041398.1:15000-24713 GCA_015478945.1 Trachelipus rathkii | reverse complement strand
CTCGATATTAAAAAGTTAAAGCATAGACCTATATACTTAATGATGGTTTCTCAAATCCTTTCACCCCACGCCCATAAGTATATATACGTGTATACACACTCATGCCTGCAATTACATATACTCATGTGTGTGCATTCAATGTCAAGTCGCAAAGCAGTTTAAATAAAGCTTAAAAAATAGAGTCTTGATGTCCTCAATGATAATAAATTATTTCCTTTACTAATATATCAATAATCAATAAATAATAATAATAATAATAATTAATTAATAAAATAAAAGGGAACAAAAGTGCCATCTTCGCATATTTCACCAAACCCTATATTGTATACATTTTAAAAATTAAAAGGGGTGACTCCCGACAGTTCCCTTTGAATCAAATACCCCTACCAATACCTACACTTTTCAGGGTTCAACATGAATAATTTTAGTAATTTGTAAGATTTATAAATTAATAAATAAATTTTACCATCATCATATCATCTGGTTACATCCCCTGTAGCGTTTTGAACTCCCACGTTGATTTACATACCTTACAATTATTATTCAGCTGCTGAATAGAAGGCATTTCGGTCGTGGTGAGAACTAAGCTATATTAATAATATATACTGTTAAGTTGCATAAAAAATTTGTTTTCTTATTAATCTTCGTAAACTTTCAACTTTAAACGTAAAATTTAACACAAAGTTCTAAGTAATGATAGTTTCTTAGTACCATGATCATGTCTCAAAAGATCTAATGGGACACAGTTACAATGGGCCTAGGGGCAGCCACCCCAACAATTACCATGATCACTTTATTGTACCAGCTTGACAACTTTCTACAGAACAGGACCTTTAAAGGCAAATTAGTAACTATTTTTTTCTATTCAAACTTTTAACAATACCTGCTCTTCATACGCTCCCTCTCCTTTGGGATTTCCACCTCTCTTTGACTCTACTATCTCTAGTCTTCGCTTTCACAATCGCTCAAATCGCCTCGTGTTGATGGGCCGACTTTCCTTCCTTTTCTGTTCAAAAATAGTGGCTGTTCCGCAGGATTCTGTCCTTATTCTCCCTACTTTCTATTCCTACTTCTCAATTATATGACTTCTCACCTGCACATCTCACAACTCTAATTCCAGCTCATATGCCATGACTCGGCACCCTTCATCTTCACAACTATTTCAATTCCTCGCTCCCTCTCTTTTCTTACTTCTAGAATTGCCTCTACGTATCTCTAATCGTCTAGATTTCTTATTCTCCCTGAGATTTTACTGGACAGAACTTTCCGGGTAGGGTCGTCTAAACCTTTCAAAAAATTCAAATTCTTAAAAAATTAAAACTCTTACAAATCTCCCTCTCTAAGGAACCTTCTAACTTTCTTCTATCTCTTTCGACGTTTCTCTCGCCTCTCCTGTTGACAATATTAAACATCCCTGGCCTTAACATAAATAAAAAAAAAACTGTTACTTGAAAACCTCACATCACCACGGTTGCTAGAAGCGGCCTCCGAAAGACAACTGAGGAGTTCTGTTTAGACCTCGCACCTTTTATTTTCCTCGCTTCTCAGTTTACTCAGCATATACCAGTGGCCTTCATCGCCCTTTGTATGAGAAGTACTAGCTGCCTTATATCTGACGACGGGCTCTGCGTTTCGACCCGGCTTTAGGATAGGGGTCGATCCAAAGGCCAAAACGGCACCTTAATTAACTACTCCTGTTTCTTGGTCTTTTCCAGTTCCACCTTGACCCTCTAAGTTTTGCGGCGCGACGTATGTTGGTGCTTTCACCCTTCACGTTTCGTTAAGGTACCCGCGCAGCGGGCAAGGTCGCTCGGTGGGAACTCTATCACTCGACGTACCACACCTTTACGTCCGCCCTCGTTAGTCCACTAAGGGGTGTTGTGTCTGCACATGAGTTTTGGTAGTTTTGATATTAGGGTTAACTCCAGTTAGTTCGCTACGGCTGCTATCTTCTGTTTCCCTGCCACCTCTGCTTCCCTGTGGACACCGTCTTCCAATCTTTCTGTGTTTCCTGCCTGATAACTTTAATCTCCCCCACATCTCAAAGCCTGCGTTCTGTGCTCATCTTGGTAATTTGCGTTAGTTGTTGACTTCTGAGGCGTGCAAACACCCCCTCCCCTTTGAATAGGGCTCTGCCCGCTAGTGGTAGTGACTGATCAAACATGAAAAAAAAAAGTATCCAAAAATATCTGAGCCTGCTTAATGGGGAACTTACTCCTATTTCCTAATCTCAAATAATTGTGAATTCATCAATTAATCTATTTATCAAAAAAGTTCCCCCACTCTCGCGGCATTACGACACCTATTCCTAGGAACGGAAAACTTCTCTAGAGTGAATTCTCACCTAGGAATCCGAACCCTGCCACATACTTAATGACCCACGGCGGACAATCTAGCTCGCGACCACCGATTGAGGCAACGCATTAGTCAGATCTTTATCCAAATTTTTCTCATTTTAATCAAAAACTTTTTCAGATCCCATTCAAATTTTCTTTTCTTTCTTTATGCTTCCCCAACAATTCCCGACACGGTTAGAGGTAGTGGTGCCCACCTCGCACCGGTAAACATTAATAATCTAAAGTAGAAGAACCAATGACCCAAGCTGCGATTAAGCCCCCCCCCCACCACTCCCCCACACACCTTAAGTAGCGAGACCCGTTCACTGACCAAATGCCACACCCCTGAATGCTCTAACACATCGTGACAGTCGCCCAATCTAACCGGCCTGAAACCGTAGACAACATACCCACGTCAATAATAATAATAAAATTGTGTATATTTTGTGTAACGCACTCATGTATTTTTTATTTTTATATATTTATTCTATAATAAAAGACGCCCGATTAGCTCAACTGAGCAAAGGAAATATGAACGAGCTCCAGAACGCACTAGGCAAATCGCCAAACAAACGCGAGTCGCTCCAAGGTTCCGCAACTGGTCGTGTGGAAGAATTGAGCTATTCTCTCCTAAGGCTTAGCTTCGTCTTACTCAGAGGACGTTAAATGAATACACCCCTTCCTAGATTAGGCTCTTGCCCGTGTGAGCGGTGGTTTATCTGAAAAAAAAAATGTGCAGAAACCCTAACGCACCTCAAAGACTTAAGGTTCCCTGTTTACATTACACCAAAGAACTTAAACTTGCCACCCAGTCACCTTCTTACCATTCACATCTTTTCTACTACACTCTCATCATCCGTTCCCTTTTCATCCAACAGTTATATACCTACAAATATATTTGAAACAAGTACCTGTTCATTACTTACCATCCAACATGAATTTCACACTGCGGACTCTCCTCATCCACCACCATCACGTTACTTTTATCTTACATTTATTTTTCAAACCCCTTTACCCGATCCCTTCAATACGTTTCTCGTACAGATTTATCAACAAAACCAAAATTTTAACTTCGTTATTAAATTCATACTTAAGCTGTCAACATTCTCATAAGTCATTCCAAGAGTATTAAGGCTTTAAGCCCATTTATTTTTTTAATTAAAAAATGTAGAAACATCATAAACCCTTGAGGTTTAATTTTGTTATCAGCTCTTGAGAAAACCTGGCTTTCCGAAAGAACTAGACGAGCGCTACTTGTTCAATTTTAATTGATTTCGTAATTAAATTTTTATAACTTTCTGAAAAGCAACATAATGTCATCTTAAAATTCCAAATCATAATGTGACAACTGAAAGCTAACAGTCAAATATATTACTACTATAAAATAAGACTCCAACCAATCCCCACCCCCATCTTATGCCCAGTATCACCCCAAATATCTTAGAACATAAATCCATGGGATCTTGAAATGGACACTGTTCTCAGGGCGTCAATCATGAATTTTAACTTCCTTTATCCCCTTTTCAGAGGGTAACACGTAGGGACTGTAGGAAATCGAACTCTAAGGCCGGCTATCCCAAACCAGCGCCCACCAACGTGTTCGCAACCGTGTTTTAATTCTTGCCCCCAGGAAGATAAAACTCCAACTGGCTACGCGGAGGATTGAACCAGCGTCCTCTCGCATGAGAGTCGACGAGTCGACCTCCAACACACGAGGCGTTCTGAATTTGGAATTTTATTATTTTATTATTAAAACTAATTAACAGTGCAAGGCGTACATAATGATAAATGATGAATGATAAAATAAATTAATATTATAATAATAAAATAATAATATAATAATAATAATAATATAATAATAATAATAAATAAAACAACAAAAATCGTGTAAAATCTACTCTATTCTTGGTTACCTTAATACAATAAATATTACACAAGATTAAGATAATAATAATAATAAGTTAATAATAGATAATAAATAATTAATAATAACTATATTAATAATAATTAAAAGTAGCTTCACAAAAATAATTCACAAAATAATTTTAAAAAGTCTATATATATATATAATATTATTAATTATATATACATATGATATATATATAATCATATATATATAATATATAATATAATACGTATATATATATAATATCATATAATATATAATATAATATATATATATGTAATATTTATATACTATCATAAGTCAAAGTAATAATAACTAATAATAATATCATCCTTTATTAATATAAAAAGTTGTTTTGTCATTATTAATTATTAATTATGTTTATTATTGCTTTTTTCAACAGAATTATATTATTACTTCACTATTATTAACTTATTAGCTGAGCATTAAAGCAGTTGGAATTATTATTATTGTTATTTTCCCTTGAGAATTCTAGTTCGTTCATAGACCCAATTGAACCCTTGATGGATGCCTTTAAGGGAACATGCGTCCACTTGCTGATTCTGCAAATAATAAATTTAATAATAATAAATAATAATATAATACATAAATAATACATAATATATAATTACTTTATAATTAAAGTAATAATAATAATAATAATGAATAATAATAAAGATTTTTCAGTTAATAACATAATATTTGAAGAATGTATAATTACCGTTACAAAATATTATTATTAATTTTGACGGAAATAATAATAATAATATTAACAGTAATGATGAGGTGCTTAGTGAATGTGTGTGGGTTTGAAATGGTACAAGAAGGAATACGGTATTTTTCGGGGATGAGTTGCATTGAGTCAACAGGAGACCACGGTCACATTTGCGATAGCAGTGAGAAAGTTGAAAAAGAATGATAAATCTGCAGTATAGATGAAATTACTGTGAAATGATCAAGAGCGGAGGCGAGATGGTGATTGATTGGATTTGGAAGTTGTGTAAAAAGCGTTTATGGAGGTGTATAGTTCCAAGGGATTGGAGGAGAGCGTAATAGACACCTTTGTATAAGGGTAAGGGGAGATAAGGGGAACTGTCAGAAATGTATAGGGGAATTAGTATAATGAGTGTTGTGTAGGGAAGGGTATATGCTGGCATTTTTGTTCGAAAGAGTGCGTCCAGTGACTGAAGGGACTGATTGCGTGGAAGAACAAAGGTCGCGCATTCAATAGCGAGTGCTTAGAGGTATGTTGTTGGCTATCAAACTCTTGTAACCATTAAAACAAAAGTGATTTTGAGAAGAATGAGGGAGAAGAGAGTAAATAAATTATCATTTCTATGGGTTTTATGGATCTGCAAACAGGCGTAGTATGATAGAGTTAAATAGGGAAGCTTTATCTGCAGGTATTAGTACTAGTATGGTGTTTGTGGCATTCTGAATGGAATCAAAAGTTTATGTGACGTGAAGCGTGTGTAGAATAAATGGTGTCAATGGTGATTGGCTTATACGGAATTAATAGGCGGACTTGAGACAGGTTTGTTAATGTCTCCAACTTGTATTCCCTACTTGTATATGGATGGGAGTAAGGTTATGAAAACGAGATCTCGACAGATGGGGATGCAGAAATGGTGTTAGAATATGGAGAATGGAGATGAGTCGGCACGTGTTCCCTTACCCATTATATGTCGGCAGACCAATGACATTTCTTCCTCATACTGTGCTAGGCTGAATCTTGAAGATGACGTCTTGACGGATGAGCGCAGAACATTTGCTGCAGAGAGATTTTGCAGTGGTATGTAAAAGGAGGGATTTGAAAGTAAAACGTAGCGACTAACGCAGCTACTCCTATCCTTAGCGATTATGGTTGCCTGAAACATGAGGACATTCTCAGTGATTCTTAGTTATCTTAGATCGGTGAAGCAGCTGGCAAGCAAGTGTCTGAGTTGAAATATTTAGGTATGTGTTGATGAGAAGGGAACGGAGATTCTAGAGTGTATGTAGGAAAGTTGTGATGGGCAGGAAGGTGGCTGGTGCAATTAAATTCGTTGGTGAATGTAAAGGGGACTACAGTCTTGAGTGCGCTAGGGTCTTACATGAGGGTATGTTGTTACCTGTGTTATTGTTATGGTAGTGTAGACTCCATGGTTCTTGGAATAAGAAAGATATAGAGTCGCTAAGAAGTTCAATGTGTATCAGCATGAGACAATTCTTAGAGAGCATGCTAGGTGTGAAAAGAAATTATAGATAACATGAGGAATGAACTTATTAGAGAGTTTGGGAGTGTGAAAATGAAGTTTGTAAATGAGGAGATAAATGAAAAGTATGTTGAGATGGTTTTGGTTCATGTGGAAAGGAATGAATGATAGTCGGTTGTTGAGCGGATGTGTAGAGTGGTGAGTTGTTGGAACCGACCGCTGGGAGACCGAAGAGAAAGTGGATCCAGTCAGTACACGAATGTCTGAAGGAGAGAAATGAGTTTCGGCAGCAGGCGAGAATAAGGTGCATCTGATAGAGATAGAATGCAAGGGTTTTATATAGCGGGCTATGCTTGTGGCCACCACCTGGGCCAGGGGATGGAAACCTCCTTACATTGACGATTTACCATAGTTAGGGCCCGTCGCGGACCTCGGTCCCATGATGCTCTAGAGTGGATTTTCGTCTGTCGACCGAACGCTCTCACTAACTAAAAGGTATAGAATAAGCGGTAAGGCCTGGGCTTTCTTTTCGAGACTCCCGTTGTCGATTTCTCCTACTGCTTTCTCTTTATTTCTCGATGCTTCGTACAGCCACCTCTTACCCCAATCTTGGGCAAAGAGAAAGGTGAAGAAAGAAAGAAAGAATTACATAATTCAATCAATAATAATAAATAATATATAATTAATTATAATAATAATAAATAATAGTTCAATTAGTAGGAATTGAATAATAATCTATTAATGCATTAGATTTGACCAAAACCTAGAGTCCTAGACTATCAATGAGTTTTCTATTTTCTGCTTTACTGTTTCACATTATTTTTAAAATTATTATACGTTGAGTCTTTATTCCTATTTATTTATAAATTTCACAATTTTTTACATTATTACATATTAATATTAAACAACAATTAATTCAATAAAACATTGTAACCCAGACTGGGAAAAAAACGAAAAGAAATAAAAAAAACGGGTTTTGAGAAAAAGACAATAGAAATTTTTTTTTTTTTTTGCAACTTAAAAAGTATAAGAAAAGGTTTTGCGAGACAGTCATTACAAACATCCTGCGGCTCTTGGCGTGTCAACCCACCACTGCCACTAAAACCTCTGGACTATTCCAGGTGGAAGTTCTACCTTATGTTTTAAGTAGAAAGCGTTGTTGCAACTATTGAGAGAAGAGACTTACGTCCCACTTACTTTAAATGATATTCCCACCAACTAGCTAAATTTCAATCAATAGTAAAAATGAAAATAAAAAAAATATTAAATTCTTACCATCCACGGATTTTCAACGCCAAGCATCCTATGCATGGCATCGGAAGGAGTGTGAAAGACATTGGATACTTTGTCATGTCTTGTCCCATTGTTATCAGAATCAGAAGATTCAGAGGAAGAGGAACATTCCGAACTATGATTATAAACCATTATAACTAGAATTGGAGGAAAGTGATTCGGTGTGGCTTTTAACATAGCTTCCAATTCATAAAATTCGTTGTCCATTGGATGCTCTTCTTCGGTAGGAACAGGTTGTTGATTAACTTGCCAATTTGGACGACCGTTTTCGACAAAATTAGAGGCTAAGGCTATCTTTTTGGACTTGTTGGGAAAATTACACGAACACTTGGCGTCGAAATAATATATCATTCCATCAACTTGTTTAACTACCTTAAAATAAAAATAAAACAATATTTAATAAACCATAACACTATATTAAGTAAAATAAAATAAATAATAAAAGTCATCATCATCATATATATTCCTTGCTTTCCTACGACTAGGAGTAGGGTGCTCAAACATGCACCGTAAATTCGAGGCATGTATGAGCATTTCTATTGTATAAATAAGTAGTAGTAGTAGTAGTAGTAGTAGTAGCAGGACCTAAACTCAGCTACTACTACATATAGAAGCTGTGGTGAAGAAAGAGGATTTCAAGATACTAGTAAAATACTAGTAAAGATACTAGTAAATGGTATACCTAATTATAATTAATTTGAAAATAAGTGGAAAGGTAGAAGACTGTAATATTTGCATGTATTTAAGGTCATACTAAAAAAGTAATGAATTAAAATCAATAAAATTGATAAATATTTAAAATACCAGCCACACCTTTGATGAAAGGAAACTTCATTCAGCACTTTTTCCACCAACAATCGTGGTCGAGCTCTTTCGGACAGGTAAGAAGTTAATTAACCAGTTCCCGAATTTACAGTTACTCCTCCACCTTAAAAAAATATACAAATATGTATTTGCCTTTAATCACATACAAACAAATATTAAGGACTGCACTCTAATAAAGGTGGATGCAAGCAGGGCTAAGGAGTCGGTTATTATTTTTGTCGGCCCCCAACTCTGGTCCTATTATTTTAAAAAACATAGGTGGGATCAATTTAAAATTTATACAACAGCTTGGATCCATTCTGAAACTCCTTTATATCATTTTTTTGCTCAAGTCTAAAAATTTTTCAGCTCCGGCCTCCAGTCTGCAGTTCTCAATGCAAGTATTGTGACCTTCTTCCTCGGAAATGGAAATAAAAATGATAATAGTAAAGTATTAGCATCCAGAGTCCAGACTCAATCCTATTCTTTTCTTTCTTTATCTTCCCCACTGAGCCCCACAGATTGGGGGTGGGGGTGCGCAACATGCATGGGAAACAAAATAGTTTAGTAGAAGAACATAATCTAAATCAAAGAAGAAAGCCCCACCCTCTTCCCAACCTCACCTCAAACCCTTAAGTGCGAGACAGTCAAGGCCAAAATCCGCTCCGAAGCTTCTCAACACCGTCCCAATCACCCCATATTATCATATTCTTTTGTAAACTATAAAAACAATTTTGGTCTTAAATAAATAAACTATCTTGAGGAAAACTATCAACACAAATTTTCTTTAAGGTCATTTCGAAGAACTTGTTTTTTTTGTTTTTTTTTTGTTCAAGCCACAAGAATTATTTCGTCCTCAATTACAGTACCAACTTAAAAAGTTTAATCACGTCCAAGATAGATTAAATTGTACCAATTTTCTGGGCACAATCTTGTTTAATACAATAGCATAATGTAGTCTAATACCATAGTACCATAATGCTAATGCCAAAAAAAATCATAAACTAAAGTTCAACTCTGTATCGTCACAATTTTGATGTTTTTCTTTTCTCTATTAGTACTACAGAGGGACTTAGATACTCAAGAGAGTTGGACACATATTTCCCCACCATTACAGTCCACTACCAGAAAAAGGGTGAGATTATATATATATATATATATATATATATATATATATAT
>JABUQX010041398.1:0-5000 GCA_015478945.1 Trachelipus rathkii | reverse complement strand
CACAGATTTACTTACTCACACACAGATTTACTTACACTCACACAGATTTACTTACACATTTACTTACACACACACACACACAGATTTACTTGCACACACACCTACACACATACACTATGTCACTTATACACGCATACACTATGTCACTTATACACACACATGCACTCACCCATAGACACATACACTATAACACTTATACACACATTCACTATGACACTTATACACACTATGACACTTATAAGCACTTACACTCTCCATAGACACTTGCATTAAACCCTACACACTTACACTCACACCCACACACAGATACACTTACACTCACACACTCGATATTTTGATGCCTCAACTTTGATGCCTCAGCATTATTGACACAGCATTGATGCCTCAACTTTGAAGGTTCATCTTTGATGACTCATCTTTGATGACGTCATCTTTGATACCCTCTATATTGATGATTCATCTTTGATGGCTCATCTCTACCCTACATCAAAGAACAGAGTTAATATTAATGTCTTCACCCTTAGTTCACAAGCTAACCACCAGGGCTCAGCATGAGCCCCACCCGCAAAGGATGCCAGCCCCGCACCCGCAGGTGCGACCCGCCGCGTCCCCGTCCGCCGCGTTCCCGCCCGGCGCTTGCGCCCGCAGGCGCAATATTTCAGCGTTCCCGCCCGCCGCGTGCGCAATATTCCCTCGCGAATGAAAAATATATATACTATAAGTCATTCATTTTTATTTCATACTTAAACATTTCAAAGAATTTCTTTTCAAATATACTATGAGTCATTCATTTTTATTTCATACTTAAACATTTTTATTAAAAACATTTTCGCGAACCTAAAACTGTAACTCATTACAGACCTATTATTTAACACATATATTTATTAACATTATTTTTTACTTAATACTTTTTTACTTAATACTTTTTAATTTATAAATTTTTAAAAATTGTATGTAAGAGAAAAAACCAGAGTGTCTGATATATAATCATTTTATTTACTACAATTGTACGAAATATTTATTAAAACATAAACTTTTACATACATACCCTAAAAGAGTAAATCAGTAAATCAATAGAGGTGTTACCTAACACCTAAGGGATTAGTATGCTTTTGTTTTACCGTTTACTGTTTTTACTGCTTAACCCACTGCTTTACTGTTTAACTCACAGGTATTTATTAACATTACATGCCTTAAAGCAGTAAATCAGTAATCAATAGAGGTGTTACCTAACACCTATGGGATTAGTATGCTTTTGTTTACTGTTACTGCTTTAAATATTCTGTTTTACTGTTTAACTTTCTGCTTAACTCACATTACATTACATACTAAAGCAGTAAACTGTAAACTAATAGAGGTGTTACCCAACACCTAAGGGACAGTATGCTTTTGTTTTACTGTTTAACTGCTTTTTTACTTTTTTAACTTTCTGCTTTACTGCTTTAACTTCCCTTCTGCTTTACTGTTTTAACTTTCTGGGTTTTTACTATTGTTTTAACTTTTCAAGCTTAATTGTTTTAACTCATATATATTTATTAACATTATGTTTTTTATTTTGTTTTAATACTTTTTATTTATTTTATTATTATTTTTATTTATTTTTATTATTATTTTTATTATTTTTATTATTTTATTTTTATTTTTATTATTATACTTAGTGTTATTTACTTCATGCCTATTGTTATTATTATTTAGAACACACACACACACACACACACACACACACACACACACACACACTCACTTACACATATAACATATAATTTATTAAAACATTTTATGTTTTAATTAAACACGTACATTTATATTACTCATTCAAATAACTAAAATTATTTCAAAGTTTTTAAACTTCTATAATAAATCAATTATTATCTTTGAACAAAATTTATTATTAACTGTTAATACTTTTTGTTTATACCCTTATAACTATCGTTTTAAAATAACCTTTACTAAAATTTTATGAAATTTTATTAAAAACATATTTTACGTACTTTAAAGCAATAAATCAGTAAATCAGTGAGAGCCCCTAGCACCCTCTACACCAAGCTATGCCACATTTTTGTTCTATTGACCTACTTCTTACATCATCTTTAGCCATGTATAAATATAAAAGAACAAAATAAGTTCTTCTCTGCTAACATAACATGTATTTTATTAAAATCTTTCTAAGTTCTTATTTAAAAATAACAATTATTCACTTACATTTATATTATTCGTTCGATGTTAACTAAAAATATTTCAAAGTTTTTTAAATAATTCGGATTTTCTTTATTATTATTATTATTATTATTATTATCTATGTACATTGACAATCCATCACGAGAAAACACAACAACCCGCACTCCTTACAGATACGAAACTGACCTCTCTCTGTAAAATGTGTTGTAGGATAATCCTTTTTGTAACCCGGGGCGATTTAGGCCTAATTCCAGGTCAAAAGGTAATTCCAGTATAGACAAGAATCGAGAATCAATGTTATTATTATTTTATAAATATATTTCAAACTGAAACATGCTGGATCGGTAAGATCCTTTGAGCAGGTAAGAAGGAAATGTTTACCTTTCTTGTGAGTGGACGGAGTAATCCTTATCTCTATATGACCTCGTATGTGATTGGTCGAGAATTATTTTATCGCTTTTTGGTTTTAGGTATGTAAAAACATGTTTTTTCATATCCTGAACCTTACCTGTGATTGGATGAAAATTATATTTGAGGATGCGTGTTTTAGACCCAAACTCATTTTAAAATCATAATCGTTTTGGCTGTTAAACGGTGCACAAGTTCTCTGATTTGTAATAAAAGTGCTCTATTTTCACTAAGTGTATATCATGATTCACCTTAACAGGTATACCTCAATACAAGACATTGTCCAATGGGAAATCAAGATCCCAGGAAGTAGGGTTTCATTCTTATATAAAAGAAAACCCGATGGATTTGAATTTTTCAAGTGTGCTACCCAATCACCGTGTTATAATACAAAGCGTATTTTCATGAGTCCAGATGAATTACTTTGTATATGTAATCACACTGAAGAGTGGCTTACAGAATACTTTAAACCAAGCTCAGCTTTAAACTGGACCGAAACAGTTATTAGCCTGTGCGAAGAAACCAGTGATAAGCAACTTACTCTAGCATTTTATAAACATCAAAACATAATCAGTTTGGAAGTTAGATTATGGGAGAGAAATAATGAAACAGCAGTATTTGAACCTACATCATTTGGATTCTACATTTCAGGCCTAACGCAGATGAAATATATGTTAGAGGTACGTAAGCGAATGTTAATGCAACTGAAGAAGACATATGTGTTATCTAATTACGTAACCGTAATTCATTACATGTTATACCAAGAATACTACGCATTTAAGAAAACCCTGATTGATGATCCTACGCCTATCCTAAGTTCTATAGACGTACAGAAATTCATTTATCTACTTAGAAAACAATGGCAAGAAAGTATTTATGCAGGTGATCCAGAATGTAAATATACTATGATATCTGAGAGGGAACTTTTTACATATGTGTTAACTGAAGGTATTACTGAGATACGAAACTATATAATCGATAATGATATAAATGATTGGCATATTTGCAAAGATTTAGAGAATTTTAATATAAAATAATCATAAACATTATGTGTAAAATGTATGTGGAAGTGTTATATTTAATGTGAACTATATAACTAATAAATATATTTAAATTAATTCTTGTATATATTTAATAAAGATTTATATATATATATATAAACCTACCAACACCCCAACACATATATATATATATATATGAGAGATATATATATAAAATATATATATATATATATATATATATATATATATATATATATAAATTATTGTAAGATAATGATTATTAAATTTCTAATTATGTAGTAAAGCTTTTATTATCCTTATTTTTACTTTCTTAAATAAATATTTACATGTATGTTAAGAGCTTAAATAAACGAACCCCAGGTTCAGGATATGAAAAAACATGTTTTTACCTAAAACCAAAAAGCGATAAAATAATTCTCGACCAATCACATACGAGGTCATATAGAGATAAGGATTACTCCGTCCACTCACAAGAAAGGTAAACATTTCCTTCTTACCTGCTTAAAGGATCTTACCGATCCAGCATGTTTCAGTTTGAAATATATTTATAAAATAATAATAACATTGATTCTCGATTCTTGTCTATACTGGAATTACCTGGAATTAGGCCTCCAAATCGCCCCGGGTTACAAGGATTATCCTACAAACATATAGAGAGAGAGGTATTTGTGCCTGGGTATCTGTAAGGAGTGCGGGTTGTTGTGTTTTCTCGTGATGGATTGTCAATGTACATAGATAATAATAATAATAATAAAGAAAATCGGAATTATTTAAAAACTTTGAAATATTTTAGTTAACATCGATGATATTAAAATAAAGTGAATAATTGTTATTTTAAATAAGAACTTAGAAAGATTTTTAATAAAATACATGTTATGTTAGCAGAGAAGAACTTATTTGGTCTTTTTATACTTATTACATGGTTAAAGATGATGTAAAGCAGTAAGTCAATAGAACAAAACGTGGTATAGCTTGGTGTAGAGGGGTCTTGCCCTACTGATTTACTGATTTATTGCTTTACTGATAACGTAAAATATATGTTTTTATTAAAATTTCATAAAATTTTTAGTAAAAGTTATTATAAAACTTGATAGTTATAATAAAATTATAAACAAAAAGTATTAACAGTTATTAATAATAAATTCTTTGTTAAAAGATAATGATTGATTTATTATAGAAGTTTTAAAAAACTTGGAAATAATTTTAGTTATATTTGAATGAGTAATATAAATGTACGTATGTGTTTAATTAAAAAATAAAAATGTTTTAATAAATTATACGTTATATGTGTAAGTGAGTGTGCGTGTGTGTGTGTGTGTGTGTGTGTGTGTGTGTGTGTGTGTGTGTGTGTGTGTGTGTGGGTGTATGTGTGTTCTGGGCCACTGGAAGTAT
>JABUQX010041397.1:22500-25766 GCA_015478945.1 Trachelipus rathkii | reverse complement strand
CTCTTATGCTCTAAAGTCATAAAGCTTCTGCACTAAAAGATTATTATAGTGGTAGTATTGTATCTTCTGGGGCGGGTACTTCTTGAACTTTCTCTCTCCGACAGTCAGTGGGAACAAATCTAAACACTCGAAGAATTATTAAAACACCCATACTTTACAACAAAAATATTCAATCAGGAAGACTTGACTGCAGGAAAATTTTTATAGAGGAACGGATTTTAGCAAATCACAAATAAATTCCATGAAAAGAAGGGAAAGAATGTTAACTGAAAATAAAATATTTTTGTCGACAATCTTTGTTTAGAATCTTTTCCAGAACTGAAGATCTGATATTTAAAGCTAGGAGTGTTCTTTGTGAACTAGGACTTAAAATGAATAACGCTATCGAACATAAATCTGGGCCGGAGTCAGATAGTTCAGAAGTTTCAGGAATCCTCCCTTGTAGAATTTTGTCAGAATGAAGATGAAGAAGTCAAATTTGCCAGATAATGGAAAAAATTGGAGCATGCAGAAGAAAAGGGATTTGAAAAAACTAAAAGACAATTACTAGTAAAGACATTCACCAAAATATCTTCTTAGAAAAAAAAAAGGGTTAGAATTCCAAAGTCATTAGATGGAAAAATGAAATCGGACCGGGAAATAAAGTTATCGTTAAAGAGCAATTCAAGTGCCTATCCTAAAATTTTTGCCAAGATCCCGCTTGCACAATTTACCAGCTTTGCTCTCCATTCAAGTTGAATGTTGAGAGCTTATTTTTCTGCTTTAAAAAATAATAAAACGGATCTAAGGACATCGTTAAAGGAGGATTTTTATTGATGTTTTATTTTTTAAGAACAATTGCTTTGAATAAATTTATATTACATATGGCTCGGGGCTGTTCAAAGAAGAAATTATTTTAAAAGTTAGGAAAAAAAGTGATTATATATATATTAATATATATATATATATATATATATATATATATATATATATATATATATATATATATATATATATATATATATATACTATTATATATATATATATATATATATATATATATATATATATATATATATATATATATATATAAAATCTGTTTTGAATAAAATTGTTATATATGTTCAGGCTCATAGTTCAACGAGGAATTATTTTAAACTTTAGGATGAATCTAAAATATGATTTTTATTCTTTTTTAGAAAAAAAAATAATAAAATTTAATATTTAGCGTAACTTGTTACACGGCAGTTCATCATTCAAGAGGAATATATATTAAATTTAGGAAGAAAGTGACTGATTCCTTTTCTGTATTTCTTAAAATTCTTATTTTCTATAAAATATTTTCTAAGTTTTAAATTCTAAGTTAATAAAGATGTCCTTAAACATTTAATTTCATCATACCCTCAAAATTTTGTATCAGAATTAATGATTTCATGACTGTAAATGGAGAAGGAATTATAACAAGGGGTCGGAGCCGGAGCCGGAGCCGGAGTCGGAGCCGAACAAATTTAAAATGCCGGAGCCGGAAGCCGGAGTCGGAAGCCGCCGTAATTTAAATAGCTGGAGTCGGAGCCGGAGTCGGGGCGGGTAATTGTTAAAATGCCTTGAGGCCGGAGGCCGGATTCGGAGCCGGGTAATTTTTAAAATGCGGAGCGGAGCCGGAGTCGGAGCCGGAAAAAAATTTGCCGGCTCCGCAGCCCTGGGCAGTACTATTAACTTTAAATGTAAATATAAAATTTGAAGACTAACTTTTTTTAAGGCTCATTTTGAAGTTTTCTTTTTTCTCAGTTCAATTTAAACATTTTATATTAAGTTTCATCAAAATCTGAATATATATATATATATATATATATATATATATATATAGGTGGATATACCGATGGTTGAATATATATCAATCTATATATATATAATATTTATATATTATTTTATATATACAATATATGATATTTCTATATATATATATATATATATATATATATATATATATATATATATATATATATATATATATATATATATATATATATATATATATATATATATATATATATATATATATATATATAGAGTGTGTATTTATTTTATATATATATATATATATATATATATATATATATATATATATATATAATATATATATATATATATATATATATATATATATATATATATATATATATATATATATATATATGTTTGTGTGTTATTTTATATATATTATATATATATATATATATATATATATATATATTTATGGGGGTGCGTGTTATTTTAAATGGATTATATATTTCTAAAACTCAATTAACATTTTCTTTAAACGATAATTAATAAATGTCGATCGAAATTAGTGGCTGGAAATTTTTTTTTCAATAATGCACATATTTTGGTGTCGCCATGTGCAATCTAATGTAACTTCTCGATAACCAATTTCGTTAAATATACGATTGTGTGTACATGTGCATTCGCCTTATGATAAAAAAAATCAAGCAAATGCAAAACGCAAATGTTCAATACTTTGGCAAACTCAGCATGTGTGAAGCCGCCCTTAGGGTGATGAAGTAAAAGGGAATAGTCTTAGTTTAAATGATTAGCAAATACAAAATGTCGCTTGAGCGCTAAAAACAAAGGAAATAAATCTCACCCATAATCCCGATGATGGCAGAGGTAGATTCGAAAAGTCTCGCTTGCTGAAACTTGATTCTTCATCCGGGGCTTCGGAGGTGTGATTCGAAGTTCCCGAGCAAAGGTCTTGTTAGTTTTCCTTATTTCTGAAGAAAGTTGCCAAATTCTTTCCAATTGTTTCTCCCTTTCTTCACACAATTCGATAACCAATAGAATCAATAGAGCTCTTTAAAAATGCTTAAAGAGGTTTGGATAATAGCGAATGATTATAAATTATCTTTAAGTTAGATTTAGCAATAGAATTCCAGATAATATAAATTGGATTATTATTGGCTTAATTCTAATTTGACCATAAGCCTAAATACCTTGTTTAAAGTATTTAAAGTAGAACCGTCTGGTTAACTTTAAATAACCTCTTTTTTCCTTACAGGAAAATAGAAACTCCGTTAGGATGTATAATTAACAGCTAAGTGGTTATTGTACATAATACTATTTAAGATATGAAAATGTAGAACAAAAAATTTAAGCACATATAAATATAATGCTTGGGAAACCTTTTAATAAACCGCATATACAGGCAGTATCTTTCTTATATAAAATCTACCGATAGACACTGTTACACCCTCTAATTTATACACGAAATTAAAAATTATTTCACAAGG
>JABUQX010041397.1:0-12500 GCA_015478945.1 Trachelipus rathkii | reverse complement strand
AAATCACTTGTTAAAATAGGCTTTCAAATTTTGGAAATTTTCCTATTTGAAAGTTTTCTCCCTTCCTTATTAACCCGGTACTTTAAGAGTGTCGGACTTGGTTAATACTTCAAATTGATCCTAACATATCCATCTTCAAATTGTATAAATATCATTGACCTCTCTGAACCAGAAGGTCAAAAAATTTAGGTCATCTTGACCTTTCATTTTTCCAAGCTGAAAATTCAACGTATTATGTTTCATAGTTCCTCTACGAATTCAAGTTTAACATCAAAGTGATCAGAAAAAATTACTGAATCTGTTGATTGTTGTTTAAATTGATAATTATCTTTAATTAAAAATTTAAATTTATTAATTAATTTCTATGAGAATTGAAATCACAAGTTTCAAACAGGATATCGTTGCCAAAGGTTGCTATTGTGAACTTTTAGTAATTTTTACAACAAATCTACATTAATTTATTCAATGAATTATTTATGTAATATATAGTTTTAAATTTGCTATTTTTTGGTATTAAAATATATAATTTTAGCATTAGTAATTCAAATTAATGCTTTTTCGATTAATTACTCGTTGCCAACCGCTTTGGCAACCTCTCCGTTGAGTATAAAAGGTGAGGTATCGATCTCAAGTTCACTCTTCTTAATTTTACTGCTTGCGTAAAGAACTCCGTCCAAATTTAGTTGCGTCTCCGAGTTTCAACGTTGAAAGTTTTCATTACAAGAAGTAATTTAAATTGCAGTATTAAAGGTAACATGAAAGTTTTAACGAGATACTATCCTTTTCAGACGGATATTCCTTTCCTTTTTTTTTAGGGTGACTTCACTCTTTTGGAAGTGACCACCATCTTCCAGTAGTTCCAGAGATGCTTTTTTTATTGATCTTGGAAAAGCAATTATGAAAATTTTCCTCCGTTAGAAGTGTTCTTAGAATTTTTTACATAGTTATGTTATTTGTGTCAATGCCTTATCTGAGACAAACCGATAAGGATTCCCTTTACTAATGACTCTGGTCCCCCTTCTACCATTTCAGATGTATAGAAAAAAGGCTTCAGTTTTTTGATTCGTTTATTATTTCATTTCCAAATATCTATAACATTATGTATGAACTTTGGTCACTTCCTTTTGGTTGCTCCCAGTTAGAGCAATCTGACTCTGATTGTGGACCCATAAGTTTTTATATAATGTTGTGATATTTCTTATTATATATATATATATATATATATTATATATATATATATATAATATATATTATATATATATTATATTTATATATATATATTAATTATATATATATATATATATAATATATATATATATTATAATTATTATATAAATATAATTATATATATATAATATATATATACTATATATATATATATATATATAATATATATATATATATTATATATAATATATAATATACTATATATAACTATATATATTATATATTATAACATATATATATTATATTTATTATAGTAATATATATATATATATATAATATATATATATAAATATATTAATATATATATTTATATATATATATATATATATATATATATATATATATATTATATATATATATATATATATATATATTATATATATATATATATAATATATATATTATATATATATATATATATATATATATATATATATATATATATATATATATATATATATATATATATAACGAGAATATATATATATATATACATATATATAAAAATATATATATTAACACTATCATATATAATATATATATATTATATTATATCTAATATATAATATATATATATATTATTATATATAAATATATATATATTATTACTTTAATATATAACTATATATATATAATATATATACTCATATATATATCATTATATATATATATATATATATAATATATATATATATATATATATATATATATATATTATTAAATTAATTAATTAATTTTAACGAGGTTATTCCTCGCCCCAAAATATTAAAAAAAATTTCTAAGAGGCTTAAGAGAAGTTAATGACAATATTCTAATGACATTTCTTTTATATATTTAAAATTGAAAATACAATTAAAATTTTAATGGAAACTTTATTTTCATGAATTATTAATAAATATTTTTTGAAGTTTCTTAATAATAAAAATTATTTTAATCTTAATGGTAACTATTAAAATCACGTTTAAATATGATATTAAGCTCTATTTAAATTAAATAATTTGTTAATAAAATACCTGTTAATAATATTGTAAGCTGAGTTTAAAATCCTAAAAATTTACGCCTATTTTAATAAAACAACAAAAATGACAGATATAAGTTGTAATTATTAAAATAGTAATGAAAAACATTGGATAATGCCGCCAAAGAAACTGTAATCACGTAAAATCCGATAAAATGTCAATCAACCTTTTTTTCCGTTTATATATAAATATATAATACATAAATATATAAATATATAAATATATATAAATATAAATATATATATATATATATATATATATATATATATATATATATATATATATATATTATATATATATATTATATTTATATTATATTATATATAATATATATATATATTTATTAATATTATATATAATATATATATATATATATATATTATATATATATATATATATATATATATATTGAAATGTAAATCAATTATAATACCTTTGTACTAATTCATAAATAAACAATAAATAAATTTCCTGTTTTCGTTTTACTCTTTATAATAATAATTTGCAGCAAGGAGGAAGATGAAGTTCAATACAAGTTTATTTTTAACTATATATTTAAAACACAATTTTCAAACATTTATATTCAATAATCCTTAAACTTTTCGTTACGGCTTAAAATAAACAACCTGATAAAATAAAGGCAGTACCTGCAACACACAACCATCTTTAAAATAAACAACATCACATTAAAATATTCATAGTTCCTGTGACACACAACTTTTTAAAATAAACAAGTAATTTAAAATCTAATCCTTTACCTCAATTCTCAATCCAGGCAATAAGCCAAAAATAAACTTACAAATACCTATTCCTTAGTTCCTTAAATCAAACCCCTTTTACAAATGTTTACTGTTCCTCCGTTTTACGATGATCCCTCCGAAAAGACTTGTGCTCAACCTCGAACCACGTCGACCTGACTCCCTGTCAGCAATACGGCACATATCCGCTTGGTTTCCTGTTGAACACAAAATCCCCGATTTGGATCCTATTTTCTGAACACCGATTTTCGTGAACACTGATTTTTCCTGTGGTAGAGAATACTTCTCACTAATTTTTGTGAACATTGATTTTTCCTGTGGCAGCGAATACTTCTCACTTCTGGTATTACGTCCCGAACTCATCCCCTAAAAATACATAAAATACCTTCGATCAATACTGCCTTAAATTTTTAGCAAGTAAAAAAGTAAACAGTAATAAATTTTCACTCGTATTTTTACTTACCGTACAGTACGGATTTCTAATTACTCTTTTTATTCATTCCTCACTTGGTAATCTTTTCCTGGCTTATTTATTTTCTTAATTTTCACTGAACGTAACCTTTTTTCCTCTCTGTGTTGCTTCAATAATAATGCCTCTTCCTAAAATTTCGATTCCATTAAACCTTTCTTCCGTAGTTGGTTTGTTTTCGTAACACTTCTCCCTTCTCAAGTTTATAACCTTACAAACTTAAAAAGAACAAACTCAGGAAAACAAATTGCATAAAACAACTGATTAAACCTAAAAACTCAACTAATACATAATTCCTTGTTTAAATACTATTTTCACTTCAACCCTTAATATAATGATAGATATAATAATAATAATAATAATAAATAATAATAATAATAATAATAATAATAATAATTAATAAAAATGAATAATTATGAATAAATAATATAATAATAGATAGATAATAATAATAATAATAATAATAATAATAATAATAATAATAATAATAATAATAATTAATAATTAATAATAATAATAATAATAATTAATAATAATAATAATAATAATAATAATAATAATAATAATAATAATAATAATCAATAAGATAATAGAACGATATTTGAATTGTCTTTAATAACACTTAATATAATAATAATAAATAATCCCCAACGTAATGCACACAATAATATTTATAATGGAGGCTCGATAATGTGATAAAACCTAGCACTCAATTCAGTTATCCAAATTATATGCTTCGCGAAATAATAACTAGATAATTCTAACTACTAAAATCTCTGTCAACACCACTAACATTACTACTAATATATCTTAATAACAATAAGGCCTTTTCACTTCTTTGTAACAAGTCATTGACATGACACTTCCATGTTAATTTACTATCAAAGTTCAGTCCTAAAAACTTATGGGCATGTGTATATTGAATAGATGAACCACAAAAGGAAAATAATGGGGTTCCGTTCCAAACACTCTACGGACCACCACTGAAACAAAGAATACATATTATAATACCTTTGTACTAGTTCATAAATAGACGATAAATAAATATATTTCCTGTTTTCGTTTTACTCTGTTAATAATAATTTGCAGCAAGGAGGAAGATGAAAGTTCAATACAAACTCATTTTTGACTATATATTTAAAAGACACAATTTCCAAACCTGCTTAAACTTTTTGCTATGACTTAAAATAAAACAACATGATAAAAGAAACGCAGTTCCTGCAACACACAACCATTTTTAAAATAAACAATACCATATTAAAATATTCACAGTTCCTGCGACACACAACTTTTTAAAATAAACAAGTAATTTAAAATCTAATCCTTTACCTTAATTCTCAATCCAGGCAATAAGCCAAAAATAAACTTACAAATACCTATTCCTTAGTTCCTTAAATCAAACCCCTTTTACAAATGTTTACTGTTCCTCCGTTTTACGATGATCCCTCCGAAAAGACTTGTGCTCAACCTCGAACCACGTCGACCTGACTCCCTGTCAGCAATACGGCACATATCCGCTTGGTTTCCTGTTGAACACAAAATCCCCGATTTGGATCCTGTTTTCTGAACACCGATTTTCGTGAACACTGATTTTTCCTGTGGTAGAGAATACTTCTCACTAATTTTTGTAAACATTGATTTTTCATGTGGCAGCGAATACTTCTATCTTCTGGTATTACGTCCCGAACACATCCCCTAAAAATACATAAAATACCTTCGATCAATACTGCCTTAAATTTTTAGCAAGTAAAAAAAGTAAACACGTAACATATAATTTTCACTCGTATTTTTACTTACCGTTCAGTACGGGTTTCTAATTACTCTTTTTATTCATTCCTCACTTGGTAATCTTTTCCTGGCTTATTTATTTTCTTAATTTTCACTGAACGTAACCTTTCGTTCTTCTCTCTGTGTTGCTTCCAATAATAATGCTGCTTCTATATATATATATATATATATATATATATATATATATATAATATAATATATATATATATAATATATATATATTATATATTATATATATATATAATATATATATATATAGATATATAGAATTACCATAGATTATATATATATATATAATAATATATATATAGATATATATATTATATATATTATAATAATATATATATATAATATATATATAATATATATATAATAATATAATATATATAATTATATTATTATATAATATATATATATATATATATATAATATTGTCGGACATTGATTTTTGGAGGGATTCCGATACTGGCATGTCCCATCACAATCCTCATCCGACATTTAGGTGGTTATAAATACGCTTGTAGTTTTCCATTTTTATTTCTCATTCACCCAACATCAAAATATAGTCTTAATGAACTTCTAAAGGTAGACTAATGAAGTAGTCTTAAGAACCTGTTTAAATACAGATAAAAACAAAAGATATTATAGTATAATATAAACAATCATTTAGTTAAAAATTAGTGATTAATAACATATTATTATATTAGATAAATTAGTTTTTTAACTTTAATTATCATTTACATATTTTACTTTAAAAAATGAAGATAGCCAAATATATTAACATTTTTCATGAATCTATACAACAAAGCATATTCCAGGAAAATATTTTGTCTATATATATGTGTTTCATGATCATTCAAATATATTCATAAAATTATATTATATCAAATTATATTAAAAAATTACATAAAATTATATTATGAAAATTATATAAAAATTATATATAAATTATATTATAATTACATTTTTATTAATTATTAAAGAAGTATAATTACAATTCATTATTATTATTATTATTATTATTATTATTATTAATTATTATTATTATTATTATTATTATTATTATTATTATTATTATTATTATTATTATTATTATTATTATTATTATTATTACAATTATAATTATAATAATTATTATTATTATTATTACTATTATTATTATTATTATTATTATTATCATTATTATTATTATTATTATTATTATTATTATTATTATTATTATTATTATTGATACCACTGGCAATATTGTTGTTATTGTTATTATTAGTTTTCTAAACAAAACAACACTTGTCATTGTTATCAATAATCATAATACGAATTATAATTGTTTTTCATAATTAGGTAAAAATCATTAATAACATTTTTTTAATTAAAATTATTATAATAATTAAATGTCACATTTATTTACCTCTGCTCCACGACCAGAATTTCCGAGTCAGCCTGGATTTTACATTTTGGCTGTTATGGGTTTTTTTTCCTGTCTTATATTTTTAATTATATATATAAAAAAATAAAGAATAAAGATAATGATAATATATATTAGAATATAACCATATATATATAATAATTATACATATATTTATATATTTAATATATATTATAAAATATATTGTTTTTATTAATAAAGATATTATTCCCCAATTTCAGATAAACTGTTTCTTTAATATTTTTTGGAACTTTTTAAGTATTTATTCTAAACTGAATCCTATCTCAAAAGTCTACAACTATTCCAAGCCTAAAGCTTGTTGTTCCCTGGCCCCTTAGTTAGTTCCAACTAGTATCGGTTCTGAGATTGTAAGTCTTTATAAAACCTCCTAGCCCTCACTCTCAAATTCTCTCTCCCTCCACCTTCTCTCTCTCTTTCTCTGCCTTTCTCTCTCAAACTCTCTCTGTTTCTGAGGATTGTCCTGAAGAGGGGGGGGGGTTTTGGGGATACCGTGAATCATCCCTTAAGATTTTAAATTCGGGGTTGTTCTCATAGGGGTTTTTCTTTGGGAGTCTCGAGGAGTCTTACGAAAGTCATAGTATATTTTTTATAAGTCTGAAAGCGCAAAGCTAAGCTTAAGAGAAACATAAAGTGTTCTAATTAATAAACAAATGTTACACAGTATTATGATATCATGGCGCCAATTGATTCAGAAGCCTAACAAAATAAGATTTTAAGTGCTTACTAGACTTAAATAAGATTTAATGTCTTTTATTTCAATATTTAATTGCAAATATATAATATAGTATATTATTATATATATATTATTATATATATTTATAATATATAGTTATTATATATATAATATATATATATATATATTATTTATATATATATTATATTATATATATATGTTATTGTATAATATGTATATAGTTATATATGTATTTTATGTATATATATATATTTATTATATATATATATATATATATATATTTTATAATATTATTTAATATAGTTAATATATATTTATTAATTATATATATATTATATATTATTATTATATATTATCCAATTAAACTATACTAATATATATATAACTATATTATATTAACTATATATATATAGATAATATATATTATATAATATATATATATATATTCTATATATATATATTATATTATATTATATTATTTATATATATATATATATATATATATATTATATATATATATATATTTATACTATATCTATTATACTATATATACTACTCTATTATATATATATATATTATCTATTAATATTTATATCTATTAGTATATATATATTATATTTTTATATAATATATATATATTATATTATATATATATATAACTATAATATATATATATTATATATATATATATATATATATTATAATATATATTATTTATATATTTATATATAACTATATATATATAACTATATATATATTATACTATTATATTATATTAACTATATTATATATATATATACTATATTATATATTATATATATTTATATATATTATATTATATATATATATATATTATATATATATATATATATAGTATATATAAATATATATAATACTATATTATATATATATAATATATATATTTTATATATACTATATATTATATATTATATATATTATATAATATATATATATATTATATATATATATTATATCTTATATATATATACTTATATATAACTATATATATATATATAATTAATTATATATATTAATATAACTATATTAACATATAAGAAAGTTATATATCTAATCTACATATAATGATTATAATCATTATTTATTTATTAATTTTATTTATTTATAATATGTATATTTATATTATTAATTATATATTTAATTATATAATATATAAAGTAATATATATATATACTATCATAATATATCTAATATAAATATATATATTATATATATATATACTATTATATATATAATATACTTATTATATAATTTATGATATAACTAATATATAATATATCATATATATATATATTATTATATTATATTTTATATTATATTTATATATAATATATATATTAGTATATATATATATATATATTTTATATAGATCATTCCTAAAAAATTTCTTAAATATTTATTATATATATATATCTCAACTATATATTATAACTATATATATTATATCATTATTACTATATATATATATTACCACTTAAGTATATATATGATATCAAGATTATAGAGAAATATTTATATTTATTATATTAATATATATATATTTATATTATCATAAACTATAATATATATACTATAATATAATACTATTATGTACTTAATTATATATATATATTATATATATATATATATAATTTATATATATATATTATATATATATATATAGTATATATCTATACTATATATTTATATATAAGTAATTAATTATATTTATAGTTTTTTAATATATATAAGTATATATATATCATATATATATATTAGATTATATTATTATTATATTATTGTATTTTATAGTTTATATTATTATTATAGTTTATTATAATTATTATTTATTATATTTATAAAACAATTATTATATATATTTATATATATACATATATAGTTATATATATAAATAAATATATATATTATATTATTATATATATATATATATAGTTATTATATAGTTATATATATAGTTATATATATATAGTTTTATATATATATATATATTATAAATATTATATATTATAAATGTTATTTTTATATTTATATATTTATATATATATCATATATATCTTTCGTTATTAGTTTATATAATTAATTATTATACTAGTTATATTATTAGTTTATAATAATATATTATATAAATATATTAAAATTTTCATATATTGTATATATTAAATTATATATAAGATTAATATAAATAAACTAGTCATTTTCGATCTCTATATATTATATAATTATATTAGTTTTACTTTATATATATATAGTAATAGTTATATTATAAGTTATACTTATATATGTTTTATTAATATTATATATATATTATATATACTATTATATATATGATAATAGTATTATATTTATTTATATATATTATTATATATATATATACTATAATATTATATTATATATATATTATAATATATATTATATATTATTATATATATATATATATATATATATAACTATATAATATATATTTATTAAGTTATATATATGTTATATATTAGATATATAATGTTTAATATATATATATATATTTATATATATATTTATTTATAGTTTATAAATATAGTTTTTATATGTATATATTATATATATATATATATTTATATATTTATATATATATATATTATTATATATATTATCATATTTAATATATAATATTATTATATTATGTTTTATATTATATTATATACAGCTATATTAAATTATATATACTATATATATATATATTATTTTATTTTATATATAGTTATAATATATAATACTATATATATATTTATTAAGTTATTATTAGTTTGGTATATATAGTTATCTATTTTTATATAAATTATAGTCTTATTAATTACTTATGTTTTTATATTTTGTTAGTATATTATGATATCATTATTCAAACGGTATAGATATTATACAAGTAAATGAGATAGTTTATCTCTTTTATATAGATATTTCATTATAATGTAATGTATATTATATATCAACTTATTTTATTATATATCTTATATTATAATAAATTTTTTTTTATTATTTAAAATTTATAAAAATATATGAATATAAATTATTATATATATATATATATAATTTATATACTATTATATTAATATTTAAGTTATTATATATAGATACCATTCTTAATGGTATTGTATATTCTGTATTTATATCTTTGTAATATTTAGTTTATTTTATATTACCTCATATATTATATAGTTTATTATATTTATATAGTTATATTTTTAGTTATATATATTATAATATTATATATTTAATATATATATATATATATATATTACATTTATTTTTTATTTAGAAACGAAATATTAGAATTATATCTTACATCAGTATAATTTAAAAAATATTTACTTACACTATAAATCACTTAGTCACATTCAAAGCATATAAGTAATACACAATTCAATTTATTTATATATATTATATATATTATATATGTAGTTACTATAAATCATAGAATACTTATATATTATATATGATATAATATTATATATATATATATATATATATATCTATTTACTATTGCAATTTAGAATACTTGTAAAGACATTAAATTTTATTTAAGTCTAGTAAGCACTTAAAATCATTATTTTTGTTTGCGGCTCCTGAAATTCAATTTTGGAACGCATGAATATATAATACTGGTTTGTAAACATATTTTCAGCTCATGCAATAGTATTGATCTTTGGATTGTTGGGTGTTTTACAATAAATATTCTATGACTTTTTGTGTCATAGTGTGAGACAGTATTATCCAAATCCATTACGATGTTTTGTATATCAAAGATTTGGTCATAGAGAAAAATTCTGTAAAGAAACATTAGAATGTAGATAGAGAGAAGGTGGAGGGAGAGAGAATTTGAGAGTGAGGGCTAGGAGGTTTTATAAAGACTTACAATCTCAGAACCGATACTAGTTGGAACTAACTAAGGGGCCAGGGAACAACAAGCTTTAGGCTTGGAATAGTTGTAGACTTTTGAGATAGGATTCAGTTTAGAATAAATACTTTTTTCAAAAGTTCAAAAATATTAGATACAGTTTATCCTGAAATTGGGAAATAATTTCTTTTATTAGAATAAAACAATATAGTTTTAATAATATATTATATATATAATAAATATATGTATATCTATTATATATATAATGGTTTATATTAAATATATTTATTTATTAGTTTATTTTTATTTTTTTTTATATTAATTAATATATGAACAGGAAAAAACCATAAAGCGAAAATGCGTAATCCAGGCTTTGATAGACCAATAATAGTTCCTTAAAAAGTTATCATTTACTAATTCATTTAACTTTTAATTATAATATTTTTTTAAAGATGGTTTTTTATAATGACTTTTTACTATTTGAAAAAACATTATCATCCGTATTAACATTTATTGATACAATGCCAAGTTGTTGATTTTTTTGTTTTAAGAAAACTGGATAATAAACATAATATAATATTGTAAAGTAGATTAATAATAATATATAATAATATAATATAATAATAATTGATAATGATAAAGTAATATAAATAATAATAATTTTGTATTATATTGTTATTGATAATATTAATAATCGATTTATTTAATAATAAATACTATAATATAATAATATATATAATATAATAATAATAAATTATAATTAATGAATTGTTATTATACTTTTATATTATAATATTTAATTTTAATATTATATTTTATTTTTTTTATAAATTGTTCATAATTATTATGTTTAATTAATTTTATTAAATTGATTATAATATAAATTTTATGAATTTTGAATGATCTGAACCCATATAAATGATTAATTTTGGCTGAATTGCTTTGGGTTGTAAGATTCATGAAAAAAATGTAACTATATTGATTTTTTCACTGTTGTTTTAAGTTAAAAATATGTTTTTACTGATAATTAAGTAAAAAAACATTTTCTAATTATATAATAATAATGGTTTTTATTTAAATACATTAAAATTTTAACTAACGGATTCTGGGTATAATTTTTATACTATAAATATTTTTTTAGTTTTTTTCTCTGTAATTAACAGGGTTTTTAAGACTATTTCATTAGTT
>JABUQX010041396.1:20000-66349 GCA_015478945.1 Trachelipus rathkii | reverse complement strand
CTACCAAATCAGTCGAGGCAACTTGTCTTTCCTTTTTAACATATGGATGAGAAATTTTACTAAGACCATCGAGCTAAACGGCCGGATCTGCTTATATTACTAAAAAATAGCCAGAGAGGTTGTTTGTGATGATTACCTATAATAGACGAATAGTGCCTTAAACTTTTGCAGCAGGAACACCACCGGCTAACACACTACTTTTTCGATCTGATCTATTAACTGCACATACGCCCACGAGAGCCGGCGACACGAAAGATAAGGGATCTCCTCCCTCATCTGTCAGGTTGGTTACACAACTCCTCCTATCCTAACTACTCTTCATCGATCACGAAGAATTCCTTGCTTATAATCGGGAAAGTTATGTGCTTCACCAGCAGTTTTCTCTATGCAAGGAGTCGAACGTCTTTTGTTTTCCGTCCAAAGGAAGAACATTTTCATATCAGATCTACAAAGGTTTGTGCTACTGCGGCAAGTCCTTTATGAAGAAGACGAACAACTAACGAGAGAAACAGAAGCTCTCTGTGTCTCCTTCACATGTAGACGGACGAAACTCTTCCTTGTTTTTACCTTGCGGAGTCTGGGCTTAATTCCCAGTCGTCCTATCTGAATCCTAAGTACCAAAAACGCTATTGAGGAGCTCACTTAACGTATTTTATCTGCAGCTTATTGTCTCTGCAACGCACAATACTTCTTCAAATTATTCCAAAGGTGTTCCTCCATATCCGTGCCAGGATCAGCGTTCGTCTAGATAGCTTGTCGACCGTCCTAGAGGAGTTCAGGCCAGAGTCATCTGCGAGCAATAAAATGATTGGATTCCTTATGTCCAAACATCAGCGAAGTGGCACACCAACGGCCCTCCTGTCCAAAAAGCCAATCAGTCTATGTGTCCCTCTCTATCTTCTAAGGCCGTTATACGTCCAAGTAAATCTACGGATGTAAAACTGTATACCCCCTAGCGGACGAAAAATCTCGGTCGACTGAAGTAGAGGAACACGTCGGACCTGAACAGGCTATGGAGCAGTTGAGATACCGATCCGACCACCTTGGTTTACGGCATTCTTTTTCCACACCAGCACGTGAAAATGGGCTACCCACTTTGATTACCCCTTTCAGTGCGATCTGTTGTGAATCATACGACTGTCCTGCGATCCGGTGCGTAATCCATGATTGTCGAATAACGTGAACCTCGGGGCAGCGGTAACAGCTCCAATCTTAAATTCTGAATCGGCAGGACCTGAAGCATATACATCTAGTGCAATACATCTGTAGTCATCAGGAGCTCAACATCCCATTGTACTCTGGCTTTTCGAACTAAGACATTCTACTGCATCCTCTTATTGACATCATCTCTATCATGATCCATGTACCACCCCCCTCTAACTCTTCTTCGTGAGACCTTTGAGCAGGGTACATTAGAAAGAAACACTTCCTGTGTCATCTTACTTCTGTGCCTCTCCGATACGTGCTAATTACTGCCGATACCCTTCTCCTATTGCCATTGCTGCAGGCACTAATCACATTAGTCACTCATCATAGTAATGATAAACCTGTTATCCCTCAACGGCTAAGTATTGCCACATAACCAATTCCCATTAAGTGGAGTCATATTAAAACACTTCCGGTCCAGCGCAAAATCTTGGAGTCCGAGTCGGAGTTTGTAGAGGATCCGCATATGGCTACGGCAACGTTCCTCTCATACACTTTAAAATTATATCTTAACTTTCGACTTAATCAAATAACCATCTCCTCCATGGTCATTTGCTCCCAATTCCATCTATTCGATGTTGCCAAAATTTTTCTTCCATATAGGGCAAGTCGTGCTTGACATTCTGGATCGCGCCCTGTAGAATCACGCTACATGAGTAGGCGGTGGTTCGGAAACCCACTTTCGCCTTCATCTTATCTGGCTCCCCCTTGAGCTTCTCTTTAGGCCAGTCCTTCGCTTTTCCTCATACTAGGCGCTGCAGCTTCTTCGACAGTCCCAACGAAAGGTTTGTCATTTCACCCCTTGGGACACAGACAACTCGACGATGTCCTATAGCAGGTCACTCCGCGCGCGTTACGTTCTCTAACTGACTGCGGACCTCCTATGAGAAAGTGCTTACCCGCGTTGACGACCGTTATCACTGGCCAAGCGCCCTCCCTACGAAAAATGCATAATCCGCCGTTGCGTCCTTTAGCGTGCAGGCTTCCTTCAGGAAAAATGCTTATCGGCACGTGCGGATTAGGTTTAGCCAAATTTTGGTTCGAAGCCTTTTTCCCCCGCCTCTCGACCCCCCGCGAGCAAACGCTCCTCCTTTTTATTGAGGCCTTATTCACTTTAAGGATTCCTCCAGGAACTTCCTCTAATCCACATTAAATCGAGTGATCGCAAAGATCGTAAGCTACCTCTCTATCCTCCTTTATAGACATCTGTCTCTGCAGAAAAAAAGAGAGTTTCCAACATATTGGAATGTTCAGACAATAACATTGCTACCTAAAAGAATATCCCAACTATTCCTCCATCGTTAATCACTCACTGGAACAGTCAGTGAGGTAATCTTGTAATGTTCGGCGAAGGCTATCAGTGTGTTATTTTTCCTTTTAAGGGACCGGGGGAGCTTACTGTTTCACCACCGTGTACTCCTAAGTCCGGTCTTACGAGGATTGCTTTAAAGTTTCGCCCTCCTTTTTCCAATTGTCTTGAGCACGCCGGGCGGTGACGATATACTGACACTAAAACCTCGTGTTCAACACCAAAACTTGGCCTTCGTCTGCCCAACTAACTTAAACCCCCGATGGAGCAAGTAGGACATTGGTGTAAAAGTGTCGTCCCAGTCTAAAAGCGTTCCCTGCAACAGCACTATCTATTCCTCCTATACTTCGCCTAAGCTTCCCATCTTTCTCCTCTATCTTATAAAACTTCTTCTTCACACGTTCTCTCCTTTGCCCGAAATTACTAAACGTAAGTATTACATGCTCATATCCTAACCCTGAGGATTAGAAGTTCATTCTTACATACATCCTATCATCATACTTCCACCTATCCTTACATTCACCTCCGAAATCTCTCGGCTGGACTCTGCACGCCAATAATAATCACTCTCGCGTTGGGTCTTTACCTTCCCATCCGGGGCTGCGACCCTTTCATCTTCGGAAGAAAGTCCTGGCCCTCGCGGCCTGAGGTTGTAAGACTCGGCCTTTCCGTCTCTCTGTCCTTTTCCATTATCGAACTGCCTGTGTTATGGATGTGAACATCAGCGGGGTTTCTGGAGCCTCCAGGCAGCCGTGCTCCTCTACACTTTAGGCTGCCGACCCCTTCGGTGGATGCCATGCATTCTCGCAGTACAGCCCAGCATTCCCGCAGCAAAGCTGGACGACGGACCCACCGTCTTCAGGCAAAAGAAAGCACACGCGATGTTCTCATTTAACTCCTGGGGGACATCTGTCTTTAGAAATGCCCTTAAACTTCTGTGTGGTAAACCCTGTCCTTTCAACTCGGATCTCTTTTCCTTTAAAAGTCAATTACTCAACCTTCACCTATCCCTCCTCCTTTGAGGAGATTAAGCGTCTTTCCTCCTCTCACCCTCCTCTTGTATCTCTGTCATCGAGTCGTCGCCTCTCTCTCTTCCCTTCTCCCATACCTTGGCTCATTGGTCCCTGTATGACTATAATCAACCCCACTGTCTACACTCACACGATCTCTCTCTGCCCGAGAAGCACCTTATGGCGCCTTCAATTTGGACCTTCTACACTCATCATCGAATAAAATGCATCATGGAAATTTGAGATAACTTTCTATCGATTATCTTAAGCTCATCCAGATACCTCCCACCTTACCTTTGGTTGCTTCTCGTACATCTTTCTCTTCCATCTTTCCTTTCATTCACGTTTCCAAATGATGCTATAACCAAGATGTATACTCTGCCGGAATGAACATTGCCTAATCATCTAAATCGGGAAGGCGCCGTATTTTATAGCCTTCCACTCACCTCTTAAACACAAAACAGTAAATGATTGAGTCTCTCCTCTACTCTATATGGCAACGAAGTCCAACCAGAGCTCAAGAATCGTTTCTCATCTTTTCTCCGGCTGTCACATAAGTCTTTAACGGTAGAAAATCTGCCAATGAAGGGATGGAAAAACATTTTTCTCAGAAAGTATTTTGTTCCTTTCATATAATTCGTATTATGATGACTATGGCAAAAGCAGTTGATCTTTTGACTTTTCAGCTTAGTGGGCCTAAAACATCTAAGCTTTTCAATTCAAAGAGGTGATCGAGTCTGGTACCAAGCTACCGTTCGCATCGATTCTGGTTTCAGAGGTTTGCCACAATATTTCAAACATTCTCTGGAATCGTGGGGAAAAGCGTTGTTAAACAAATTTCGGATTAATAACGGATAATGGTTGTGGAAGCACATAAGTAACCTTGCCACTGTCCACAGGATTAAGATGATAATGTGGGTAGCATGGATATGTGGTTTAGGCATGGTTGTAGCTCCCAGGTGCAGTGCCTGTAATACATAAGAGAGGGGGGCATCCGTCTCCTCCGTTAGGTAAAAACCCATATTTGAAAGTGTTCTGTCCTTCGGGGCACTTCGTGGGTTTCACCATAACACTCCTCCTGTAGGGACGTCTGGTTGTTGAGCGTTGTTAGGCCCAGCATTGGGCCATGCCTGTTGCTTACGCGACGGTGGGCCACCCCCCATGGAAATTTCTGTATTTCGGCACCTCCCACTGCTTTTCATAGGGATGTGAGTTCGAACCACACCCCATTCCTACGCACTTGTCTTTTTCAGTAAGTCAAGTGTCAACATATCCAGGACTTGACTGGTAGATTAACAGGTTGTTGTCTTAAAAAAGCAACCGTTTTTTTTCATAGTATTGTGGATTACGACCTTCTTATTGGTCTCCCTCTCTCCGGAATGTCTGCGGGCCGTTATGCTTAAAATGAAGGCCTGATAGGCGGTTTCTGACTGCGTGACTCGGAACGCAGGACTAAAAAAGAAGGTTCCTGCGGGATTCTGCACCCCGTCGTAGTGGCGCTCCACAGTTGTCCCCCCTAAATCTACTAGTCCCTCGCCACCTCGACCTTCGTCCAGTTTCGAACATTTCTATTTCAGATCGAGTTTCTCTCTCCTCGTCTCCTTCAGGTTCGTATCGGTCATTACCCTGCCATCGTGGTCGAGACGGCTTCTCATTTCCTCATTCCCCATCCTTGGCCCCTCCGTTTGGCGCTCGGTCGACCTTGTGCCCCGCCCATCAACCAAATACAGCAGGTACGAGAAACATAACACCAAACAACCAATAAAATCGGTAAATCCACCATTCTCTGTTTTTCGCTAACTCACCAAAATAGATCCCAATAGAGTCGGCATCGGACACTTAACTATTCTCTACTTTACTACGTGCATACAGCAGCTGTTCACACCACGTGAAATTATTAACTGTTGTCTGCGACCCTCTCGATACTACTATATATATAATAATATCATATATAATTTATATCGATTTTTTAGTTAAATGCGAAAAAGTCACTGTAGCTCGTGATCCCCTAATAGTTAACCAATGTCAACAATGTTAAAAACTCAACAGAGAAAAAAATGTTGTCCACGCAGATCTTCATAATGCTACTACTTACTACTTACTCAAAACTACTTTTACACATTACCGATGTTTCAGTCACCTTATGTAATGTGCTAAGACAAAAATCTTCATAAAATTTTTTCGTTTTCCCCCAACTTATAATAATACTAGTATATAAATAATATATATATATAATAGAATATAAATAATTTTATAAAATATAATATATATTATACATTATACTATATATATGTTGTCTTAAAATAGCCTAAATGCAATCAGCTTTGGGGGATATAGCTTGCTCAGGCTTTCCCTGGTCCACAAAGTGGGGTTTAAATAAGTCGTGGGGGATACCCTCATATAGGGTAGGTCGAGATATTATATAATATAATATTACTATAATATATATAATTATTATATATTAATAAATATATATAATATAATAAAGATATTACATAAGAGTAAGTCCCCCCCGTAGATGGTTCCCAATAAAAAATCATCATCAATTCTCGTATATCAGCTACAATGCAACACATGGCAAATGGATAATATAAGAGACACATATATATATATATATATATATATAATATATATATATATAATATATATTATATTATATAATATAATTAATATATATATATATATATATATAATGATAAGTGATCTGAAAACAATTCAAGAGAGGAAAGGGAATACGAGTGCCATTCCGAGATATTGACACAGATGAGTCTTCTGGCGCGAATGTTACATTAACGGCATACCAATCCCGTAGTCGTCGTCGTTCGATCGTCGCTCACTCGACTCCAATTTACCGTTACTAGACACCTCTCGACTCAAAACATGCCCGACCAAAAAACCGCACAATCTGTGTCGATTGGCTTGCATTCCGAGATCATCTCTAATATTATCTACTCATTCCAGATGTGTCAAATACATTTCAAAGTAAAAAGAATAAAGAAAAGTGATGTCATTGACAAAAGAGTATATCTTTACTCCCTTCGTCCCCAAATTCAAATGTTCTTAAGCAGCTAATAATCTACTTAACAACATTAATGGCATTTGTTTACAAAATCTTTAAAATTTAAATAATGGACTATGTTAATTATTATATTTAAAATTTAGTGTGGAAATATTTTCTATTACGGTCACGATATATTATTTCACGGTGGGTTGACATTTTCTTCGATGGCTGTTTTTATCTCTATTTCACCTTCACCAGCAAATAATAAATAATAAATAATAATAAAAAATGATAATAATAATAAAAAATTCCAAAGAATTTCTCTTTCTTAAAACGAAAGTTCTTTAATTTAATAGTAAACAACGCCATAAAGCAATATCAATGTGAACCAGTTCGTTTCATTCACGTTATCAAAATGCAAATAATGGGCAAACATATAATAAAAATAATAACAAATAATAATACATAATAAAAATCGAAATTTTACTATATGGCTAATTAACGTGGATTCCACTAATCATCATTATAATTGGTCCCTATCATTTAACCTAGCTGAAGTCTTAATAACTTATAAGGCCTTTTTATATATATATATAATATATTATATATAATAATATATAATATATAAATATATTATAACATAATATAATATGATTTGTTGAAAACATACAATCCACAATGTTGATTTAATGTAGCTACACTCTCTTACGGGTAATCTGCTCATTTTATGGATATCCGCACGTTGTCTCGTTCAATAAGAATAGCATGGGCCAGGGCCTCCGGAATACGCTGTCTGATATTTGTCATCTACAGAAAGAAATAAGATTCCAAATCCATCGCACGGCAAGCCACTTTATGAAGTAATGTATTCTATGATGGCCTTATTACTATCTATGGCTAGAAGGGCAGTTAAGCAAGTCTTCTAGTAATATTTTATTTTCGCCCAATGTAGGACTTTTAGACAGGCAACTCAATCACAAGGACAAAATCCAAAAAGACACCTAGACATAATAAAAACTTATCATAATATAAAAATACCATAAAAATAATATATAAAGCCATTAAATGAAATATTAAATAATTAGTAATCAAAAACATATTTGCTTGAAAAACAGCCAATGTTTGGTTGCACGATTAAGCATTCTATAAAACATAAAAAACAAAACATCAAAAACATATTTACTATGGGCTAGCTTCCATCTTAAATATTTTACCTGACGGCTTATTCCATCTAAATACATAATAAATCATTCATTCAAGCATTACATAAGTGGTAATTAGACGAAATCATTCACTGACGTACACATGAAAAATATCACAACCGCTCTTATAGTCAGATACAATCCATAATGAATAACTTTATCCGTTTTGATTTGGACATACTTACTTTTATAACATCATAAGTATCAGCGAAGATAAGTAACATACCGGGAATGATATGAATCCATACATCTTTTATATGTAATATTTTATAATAATATTATATAATATATATATTATATCAGATAATTATATAATAATATATTATATATTGGTGAATGGTCGTTCTCTGCATCACCTATTAATTAATTAGACACAGTTATATTGATAAAAACGTTCTAGCAATTTTATATTATAAATTATTAAAAAAAAATAATATAAAATATATAATAACTATATATGTATTATAATTATATACATGAGAGTGAAACAGAACCAAATTCCACAGCGTCACTTTCAACTCTACCAGTTTTACCAAGAAGCAGCACGACCGCCCTGTGTAGGATTGCAATAGCAATCCTCCAACAACGCAAATACACACCCGATGTACAGGATTCAAGCGGCGTCTTTACGTCCAAGAGAACAGCGGAAGCCTTCGGTTCTAAGCGACCTATTTCGGATCATTTATTACAGTAAAAATCTAGAACATTTGACATACCTATTAAATCAGGAAATCATAATTAAGCATGAACATATCGAAAAAACTATACGCTGAAATAACAATAATATTTATTATAATATATATATATTATATATTATAATATATATGATATATATATATAATATATAATATATATAAATAAATAACATGATTCTAGATATAATATATTATATATTATATATATAAATATATATATATATATATATATTACCAAGTATAGATATTACGTATAAATCTATATTACTAAAATATATATGTTCGTAAGTCACTCGTGCTAGACGGTATCACAGGCGGAGTCCCCTGATAAAAAATAAAGATATTATATAATTATATATATATATAGATGATATAATATAATAAATAAATAATAATATAATAATAATATTATATTAATTATATATAACATATATAATATCGATATTAATTTCTTAACAGTTTAGACATATATAAATATATATATATACATTAATAATATATATTATTATATATACTATATAATATATTAACTATTAATAATTATTATATAATATAAAATATTATTATCAATGATCCCGGCACCTCTCACACAATTCAAAACAAATAATAAAAACATAAAATAAATAAAATAACATATAATTATAATAAAATTATATATATATATACAATATACTTTATCAAGCCATTAGTAATGCCTCTAAATAACAACAACCTAACCAATCACAATCCCTAAAAGCTCCTCCTTTGTTACGCATTAACCTTTTGATTGCATGGAATGACATCAAGCTAAGGGCCCGCGTCTAAATTTGACCTTCTCAATCGCCACTCTTAAAAATAATATATATTATAAAATATAAACATCTTTTACAGAGTCTTAATAAAACCCGAACCCTCAAAAAAATAACTTAATCAAAATTAATAATATAGATATCAACACTTCTCGTATAGAACACCAACTTATAGCAATAAGAATCAGCCAACCGAGAAACTTATTCATTATGGCATTTACCATAAGATGTAAAATTAATTTTTGCATGCTACCAGGAATATTCGTCGTTCGTCTAATTGCTTGAAGTATGTATACGTAATCTAAGATATAGTATAGAGAATACCACAGGGGGAAACTTATAGAATACACAGGGTAAAGTTTTGATTAGTAGGGTAATCCTATCACACCAATGCTTCACAAATGATGTATTCATATTATTACTTTCAACCCAAGAGTTAAATTTAATTATCAAAATACCCATCATATGATTTTTTCTCCAGGATTGAGTTGCTGGCTTAAAAGTCCACACTTGCCAGAAAGAATAAATAACAACAAGGTTGCACTCTTGCATGACATTTAATATCAAGAAAACTTACTGAAACTGTGTATCCCTTGCGCAGGGATGGACTTTCTTAAGACCAATCAACGCGAGCCCTCCATGTCATTTTACTCATAGCACCCTCTTAGTCCCATAAGACGATTACTTAAAGAGATTAAATTAAAAACATTATTGTTTCTCAAAATCCTATAACTATATATAAATAAAGTATATATAACTAAGTAAGCAACAATAAATTAGTGCAACGCTCATTTAACCAAAAAAAATCGATTATAATATGAATTATTAATTTAAATGTACTGAATAACACACATCTTTAAGTTTACATTATTAAAAATTCTTAAGAAAATACAATTTTATATATATATTATATATCAGATCAGCATTGTTAGTTAAAGATATCGCGATGATTAACCACACTAGAAAATATTCTAAACTTCCCACCAATTAAATAGTAACTCTATCAAATAGTTGTAGAACAACAATGCTTGTAAAATAGTAACTACGCAAAAATGGAATAACGGGGAAGATAATATATTCTAATCTCTACGTCATCTTCTTTGATTTGAAACGCATGAGAAGAAACAAGAGTTAAAAAGAAGACTGTTGGGAATGACAGCCAATCGCTCACAAAATTGCTGATCTTTTGCGGAATTTCATACAGTTTTACGTACAATGGACAGTACCAAATACGAACTCGCTACCGACAGATAAACCCATGTTTTGCCTTATAACATGGCCAAAAACTCCACCTGATATCTCTGAACGCTTATCTTCTCTCTCTTTGATTGTTTTCAATGCCTCATAATATATTACTTTGGATATTTAAAATAAATTTATTTATAAATATATAAACTATAATAATAAAGAAAACCCTGCTAAAGAATAAAATATATTTTATGGAAAACTAGATAAAATGACTTAAATATCGATAATAAAATATATATAATAGATATATATATAAATATCATAAATAGTATAATATGATAACTCTTAACCTACACCTATAGAGGTACCACATTCATAATCTGAATCTGGTACAATCAGTGCCAACTACATTGAAAAAGCATAAAAACCAATTTAAATCCATAAAATTAAAAATATATATAATACTATTAGAAATATATAAATATAAATTATATAATATATATAAATAATATATCATATTATATGGGCCAATAAAGTGGGAAAAACAGAAAGAATTATGAAGATTTCGTTAGCACACCTAATAATGGACCTAAACATCGCATACTAGTAAAAAGATAGTTCTGCAGTAGCTAGGACCAGTAAGTAGCACTATGAGATCTCGACAACAGTCTTTTCGTCTGAGTCCACATGTTGCACTAATAGGTACTATGGTTCACCACAACTATTTTTCCAATAATAACAAATCCGATATGAAAGATACTAGATATTATTAATATAGTAACGTCCGAGAGGGTCGCACAACAGGTATATACTTCAACAAACTGGGTGACACTAGCCTTAGCACAACAGTGAATAGGTTACAGTGCATAAACCGACCTATTGGGCGAATATTTTGGAACGAAAAAAACAAAATGGTGATTATTACCCAGTTAGATTGGTTGGTTTTGTGCTATATTGTTTCTCGCATACTTGCACTTATATTGTTCTGATGGCGCGGCTGGATCGCGTGACCCCGAGCCCAACGGAGTGGGACCAGGGAGGGGGAACATGAGAAGATGAGAAGCCTCTCGCTCACGATGAGCAAGGATCATGACCACGAAAACGAAGGAGAACGAGGACTGGAGACACCTCGGATCTGAATAGAAAATGAACGACAAGTCAGGGGCAGGACCAGTAAATTTAGGGGGAGACACTGGCGGAGACGCCCACGACAGAAGGGGCAAGAAAACCTCCCGCAAACGGACAACCTTCTCCATTTTGATCCTCTGTTCCGACATCACATCAAGAACCAACCAGCGCCTTCGTTAGCCCTACACGCCCAAAGAACATCCGAGAGAGGATACCAGAACTCAGCACAGGTCAACTCCACGCAACAAGCAAAAAACGGTTGCTTTACAAACACACTTTAATACCTACAGCTCAGCTGTAATGTTACAACTACTCTAAAAAGGAAAGTGCTTGAGGAATTGGGTGGTTCAACCACATAAATCCTCAATGAACACAGTCGGAGGGTGCCGCAAATATCAAACACTCCCCATCACCCGACGGGCCCCACGATCCAGCAGCAAGGCAACAGAGCGGCCCAAACCCCTGCTGAACACGAGACATATGAGCAAGCATACAACCCTAACAACGCTCAACACAACAACCAACGTACCCTACAGAGAGTATGGACATGACACCCACGAAACTGCCCCAAGCAGGACAGAAATCCTTCAAATTATGGTCTTCACCAACGCGGGGATGCCCCCACCTCCTTATATACAGCCATCACCGGGAGCTAACAACCATGCCAACCACAATATTCCCCATGCCGAACCACCATTCTCTCCTGACAAATGGCAAGCTTGTACCTTCTCTCTGCCTATTATCCGATTAATTTGTTTAACACCGCTTTCCCAACGATTCCAGAGAATTTGAAATTATTCGCAAAATCTGAAAACCAGAACATGAAGGGAGCTTGACCCAGACTTCGTCACCTCCTTGAATGAAAGCTAATGACGTTAGGCCCACTACACTGAAAGTCAAAAGACACTTGCCAAGCTGCAGCATATCCCTCCAGACCCAAACGCGAGCTAGGAAATAGCATTCTGAAGAGAACATAATTTCCAAATATCACTAAATTGGCACATTTCTCCACCCAGGGTTAAAACTTTCTACAGCCGGAGGAAAAGAAAACGATTTTCGGCTGGACTTTCTAGAATATAGAAGAGAGAGAGACTCATCACTTTACTGATTTGTGTAAGTTGAAGGAACTCATATAAATACCAGAATGCCGCCTCCACGATTAAAAGATAATAAAGACAAATGTTCAAGAATCTAAGGCAACGCAATAAACATCAATTGAGTTCTGGCGAAAGTGCATCAATGAACGTGAAATGAAACAGGAAAAGATGGAAAAGAGAGATTCGAAGAGAAGATATCCTTAGAAGATTTGATAAACTGAGAAATGACTAAAAGAATAGATAGATAAAAATTACATCAAAGGTTCATAATAGTGAAATTTCAGAAAGATGAAGAAATAGAAAGGCCCAATGGAAGAGCGCACCCACAAAGTGTTTCTGAGGACAACAGAGAGACTAACCGAGGGAACAGGGGGTGGGAGTTAATCCTAAATACAATAACAAGGAGAACCATATGAGCCAAGAATAGGAGACAGGGAAAGAGCAAGGAGGCAGAGACCAGATTACACTCTCACAAGAGCGAGGGACGAGGCAGGTGGAACAACCCTGCTATACCCCTCAAAGGAAGAGGATGAGGACTACACAGTTGAAGTCATCCTTTCTCAAAGGACAACAGAGAAGAGATTCGAACAGCACAGGGATATACCACCAACCGATTAGTTTAAGGAGCTTTCCTACAAGAAGAAGTCGACCAGCGAGTTAAGAAGAACATACCCGTGCTAATATTTGTGAGAACCGTGTGGATCACTCGTACCCCAAGCTTCCCTGGCCTACATGCCCGTACTGCGCTACGAAAATACATGCGGACATACCACCCGAAGGAGGTGTAGAGACTCGCGAGCCTTAAGGAAGAAGAGCAGCACCGCCCTTAGGAGGACCTCCCCCAGACACACCCCGACCGCGATTCACTCCCCATACAACAGAACAAGTTTCGACATAGGGAAAAGGGACAAGCGACGAGTAAAATAGCACGACAGATTCCGAATACAACCCAGTATACAATTGGACGAATTTATTGACGAGACACCAGACATCTCTCCAGAAGTAAAAAAGCGTCAAACCCGCACGGATCAGGGAAGGATAAAACATCAACCGTTGGGGTAGTAAGTTTGAATGGGAAGAGCCAGACCGAACGAGATTTTTCGAAGCGTGAATGAAGAAGTTAGGAGTATAAAAGTACGTGGTTGAATGAATATCTACTGTAGAATAGATAGAGAATACAAAATTTGCTCCAATTGGCAAAAACGTGGAAGAACGAAAGTTCTAAAGATAGCAAGAGAGAAAAGAATGGCGAACTAGGCCGAAATAAACAGCGAAATGGAAATGACGAAGTCGTGCAGCAAACCTTTGTAGACTGGACGACACTCTTTACAACAATGCTCTACTTGTCATCTCAATAATAGTAGGCAGACAAGACCACAAGTTTTCGTTGACACAGTTCTATGTCCAGTATTCGTCACCGCCGGCGGCTCAAACAAGTAGGAAAAAGGAGGGAAGACGTTAAATCAAATCTCGTAAGACGATTATAGTACAAGCGGACGAGACAGGAACCAATTCGTCTTAAGAAGGAATAACAACTACTACCTTCGGCTCTACAGACCAATAGCTATACCTCACACTTTCAGATGTTGAACATGAGACATAGTGATATTTACTAGTCACAATTTTTGTTCTACATTCACCATAACGTTTGACACCTACTTCTTTTCTGCACAGAGTCTATATCAAGGAGGATAAGATGTAGAACTTCCCGATCTTTGCTCGACTCACACCGAGAATTTATTGGTAAGAAGTTTTCGGAGGGAAATTCTTAAAGTTTAAATCAAGGAGACCTCAAGAAAAGGAGGAGCTAGTATGCCCCGCCGAAGGTCAGAAAGAGGGGGGGAACAAAGGATTCGAACCAAATTTTCGCTAAACCAACCGCACGTTCCGCGGAAAAGTCATCTTTTCCTAAAGTGACCGCCTCCAGCACAAGCGCACGCAACGCGAATCAGTATCTTTGTCGTAGGGAGAGCGCCTGCATGAATAACGTACCGCAAACGCATGACAGCATCTTTCCTATAGGAGGCCGCCAGCCAGTGATAACGGAAGACCCGCGAGAACCTCCTCCTATAGGAGGGTCGATTGCTTGCGCCAAGACGAAAACCAGCGCCGGTAAGGAAGCCCCAGCGCCAACGAGGATGAAAACTAAGACCAGAAGTTTACTCAGACGAGGAAATTGCCATTTCCTGAAAATCAAGAGATGCAGCCTATACAGGGAAGCCAGACATTAGATCAATAAATATCTAAGTAAGGAAATACTGATATTGAACTCTCCTCTGTGGTTGGACGGGTTGCACCCAAATCGTCTTCCATCAGCAATGATGAAGTAAAACTTAAAGATTCTGTGTTTGTACTTACAGAATACAAATATGCTGATCAGCTCAACATATGCCGTTACTTAATTCACCGATACCGTGCGACTCATCATTACATTGTAGAAATGGAAATAGGTTGGCTCGATGTTCCCATAACTGTCCTGAGAGGATCTACAGGTAGTTACTCTTAACATTTGAAGAAGAGAAACTATGAAAAAAAAAGATAATCGGAAAAAATATACGCGAAGCTGAATATATTTAACTTTTATTATTACAGATAATTGAGAGACTGTTCTGAGTCTAACCTAAGCAACTCATATTAGGCGGTACCTAAAAACATCCTAGTACTCTCTGATAGCTAAAAAGCTACTAAAGAGGTGATACCTATTTTCTAACAAACTAAGAGACATTGTCTTCTCGCTGAAGATTAGGCGATTTAATCATGAACATACTGCAGCTTTCCACCATAGGTGATCCAATTTTAATCATTTGGATTGGCCAATGTAATAAGTAACCTTAGAGAAGGCCAGTAGATACAAGTATATCTTACTAGTGCTCCGCTGATCCTACTCTAGTGGTCTTCATAATCCATAACGTCTCTGCTGGGACAGGAGTCCTTCGCGGATCTCTGGTTAGCTCGTCAATTGCCGGGCGTGCATGCTGTCAGCGTTCGTTACCTATCATCCTTGAATTGTGGTACCTTCCGCAGTTAAATCTGGAGGTGTAGAAGTCTCTTAAGGCCTATCGGTAGAAACGATATTATGGTTGCATGTAAGACGGCGTCTGTTTCCCGTTACTGCGGAGAGGATGCAATACTAGTGAATTGTATCTCAGTACGACCGGAGGGGGATGGACCAACGAGCAGACGGGTTTGTGGCTCTCCTCTGCGAGAGAAGTGGTGGATTTTACACTGGAGATCATCTCGTTCATCTTGTGTTTCAATAGAGGATGCGGCACGCTCACCATGAGCTCATGAAATCCTACGCTTCGGTGTGGTGGTATCCTGAAAATCGTACATAACAGGGATCATAGAAAGAAGAGGCAAAGAGTGATCTACGAGAAGAATTGCTTGGTTGACTGAGGGATAAAGGATCCGACTAAATCATACACTGTTTCTCCGACCGCTTTTAGTAGTGAGGATGGTGTCGTTTTTTATGGGAAGCAATTTTGCGAGTGGGCAACACTTAAAACTTTTTCAAGTCTGAGCTGTAGAGTCTCTTCGCGACGGGACTATGTTATTCGCGATGATTGCTGTTACGTCTTCGTTTTACACTCTGTGTATCTGTCGCTTTACAATCATTCTTTATTCCGCGAGTTTATCTTTAACTCTGAGCTAGGGTCTAACTGCGCGATCGCGTCGCTGCAGGGGAAATTGATGCTCCTACAGAATTTCGTATCTTTATATCATAAACGAGTAATCCGGGCTGTACCGGCCGTGGGGGGATGAGGTACTAGTGAAGAGTCATGTAAATGTGCGACTCATTGCCTGAGGATTGTGTTTTCGGGGACTTGGAATATCCAGCACTGAGGATAGCGCGCTGTGTCCTGGACTGATCTTGTGGTTGTCATGTGGCATTGGAACGATAGGTGGGAGAGACTATATTGATATCTGATGGGGCAGGCCAGGAACATTTTGTTCCCCCACTAATCTACTATCGCTTTCTGTATGTTGCTTGTGTCTTCTTCGTTCCTTCGTTCTTCTATCTGCTCGTATTTTCTTCCTCCTCTTCTCATCTGTTTCCTCCTTTCTCTCTCTAGAAGACGACTAGTGAAGGATGTGGTCATCTCTCCTGCCTTGGTCTTTCCGTCTATAATTCATGGTTCCCATCCTTTTCTATTCTTGGAGCTCTTCCACAGTATTCATAGCGTCTCTGCGATGGAGGGGTTCCAACCTCTCTTCATCGCTACAAGTCCATAAGTGTGACTCACGTGATAAATCTTTTCTCACCTTGGATGCAGACCACCTTATACTGTTCGTCTCCCCAAGTGGAGAGGGAAGTTCGGGATCATCACTGTATTTAACAACTCAACACGAAACTAGCACCAAAGTCAGGCTTGTTAGGCTGCCTCATTATAACAATCGAGACATATATATAATCGGTCCTCTCACGTCAAGAATGCAGTTGGCGACGCACATAAAGCGTTCGACACCATTTTCGATATGCCGTGGAACGGCGTATTCATCGTGGACATGGACGTGCCGATCCGAAGACGTTAATCTCCTTTGCATGTCTTTGACCCTCTACTTGTCTGTTGGCTCTTTGGTTATGTTCGTTGCTGCCAAATAAGTTGTATTGTCGAGAGCTCCTCTACGACTGTCTAACTTCGTCTCTTGCCAAGACTCTATAATTATATAGTTGCCTCTACGCCACTCGTATCTGATCAGTATCATGTGGACCGCACATATGACATGGAATCCGCCTATAGGACCTCCTTTCCTCGGAGCCTTGCATTCAAGCCAAATGATCATGTGATCTTGAGACGACGTATTAGTATACTACATCGTGCGACTTCTCGTAAGAGGAGCTGAGGACATCTTATGCATAAACCCAATTCAAAGGAAGTTGTAAATACCCTAATTATATTCGGAAATATGGAACTGCCGGACATTGATTACCCGATTTTGAGCGCGGATCAACATTTCTCAGCGTGTCTTCAAGCAAATAAGTCCATCGGTCGGTTTGCAGTAACTCGTAGATCATAGTTTATGTCGCAAGAGAAGAGTTTCAATCATGTCAGCATTGCTATCCTCATATACAACACCCATTTTGCGGAGGTTTGTAAAGCAGCATATTTATCTCATAGCTTCTATTTATCTCCTCCACGCTAATACATTTATGGTTCCTGTGGAAAATCCGATAGAGACTGCGGAGAATTAATTTCACAACCAATGGTCCCGGGGACAGCAAGTTTGTAGGAAACAATGAGAGGGCGGCTAATGGCCAATATGACCTTTCTTTGGGTATGCTGTGCGACACATGCTTCGCGTCAGATTCTGTACTCTCAAGCGCACTAATTCGAATATATCGCTGTCAGAAAAACTCTTGTCGCTCGAAATGCTTAAGAATCTTGACTTTTGCCTGAATACTGTCATGAGTGCAAAAGATCTCTTCTTGTCAGTCAAATGTTCCAGATAGTGAACGCGTGCGAGCCATTGTTTTAACCGATGTACACATAGGGCATCGAACAGCTAACTATATTCCTCTGCAGATTCGCGGGGTTCTGCGTACGTTTAGATTCTGGCACAGAACTTGCACACGATATCTCCGCTTGACCATTGCTATTCTGCCCAGTAAATACCGGTATTATATAATCCCCACTCTCTTTTACAGTCCTACTTATGTTTTTGGCGTCAGCCGTGTTCCATCCAGCTAGTGAGAGGTCGCGCAATGGCTCTATATCAATAACAGTAAATTCAACTATCTGGCGCGACAGTTACAATGTAGGTTTTGCTTCACCGGCTACGTAGCCATTGTGTAAAGATGGTGCCCATTTTAATTAAGATGTGTGGGCTGTGTTTATCTGGGCTTCTCTTCGCACCAGAGTTTACAATGTGTCGTACCGGCGGGTAGCAGTTTCTGTCTGTTCTTTAATGAATCATTCCCGAAGCTCACGCGAGGATCACTTCGCGGAAACCTCTTCGCGAATGATCGGTCGACTCAGCTTCTTCGTCTCTCTGTTTTCTGCTTGTTTATTTACAGGCACACATTAGGTCTGCCGGATGCCTAGCCAAACTATCGGCGCAGGGGCACGTTGTTCGTTCCTCATTTTTTGTACCTATGTGGTGAGAAACTGTTTTTTACTAAGAAGTTCATCGAGCTACAAGCCAGACGAGATCTACTGCTTGTTTTAAAGATAGTCAGAGGGCTTGGTTGTCGGTGATGTAGTCGAACAACTTAATAGCCGAAGTTGTGTTCTGTAAATTTCAACGCATCAACTCGACATACCTCCGGCGCCATTACACTATGCTTTTCACGTCTTTCTCCATAATCTTAATCACTCAACTGCCTGCACTGAGTGTCGGAGACACGAATTCGGAGGTAGGTGTTACTCGCCCTTAACATGAACTCAGGTTGCTACACAACTACTACCTCACATTCGACGATATTCTGGACACCTTAGTCTCTCGACGGCGAAACTTCCTTGTAGCGTTAGATCAGGGAGTATATGTTGTTCGCACACACAGTTTCTCTTTCAGTTGTCGAAGCTTGTGTTTTTTTCCGATCGACAGAGAAAGTGAACATTTTTCTTTATCAGGTTCGTACAAGAGTTGTTCTACTTGCGCGCAAGTCCTTTTTGAGGGAAGCTGAAGAATCAAGGCGATAGAAACGAGTATAGCTCTGTGTTTCTCTTCATTGTGTCGCGTGGGACGCAATCTTTCTGTTTATATACCTTGGCCGATTGGAATCTTGGAGCCTATGCATGTTCTCTGTCTATCTGATCTAGTACACCAGCATGATTGTAGAGAAGTAACTTAGATAATTTTCATTCTCAGATCTATTTTCTCTGAAGCGGCAAGTCCTTCTTCACATTTTTCAAGTCGTTCCTCACGTTCCTCCGGATCAGAACGTCTCTAGAATAGACTTGTGCGACAGGTCTAATGAGGTGGTTCAAGGCTTGTGATCGAGCGGCTACTGCCTTGGAGGCTTCTTATGTCCGATCATCAAGCGGTGGGGACACAAAAGGCCTTCCCTGGGTTTATTGCAAGCGCCGGCTCCATTCGCGCGAAATCTGTGTTCTAAATACCTGCACATCGCTTTTTGTCTCTCTCTATCTCTAGTGCGTTAACAGGTCCATAAATCTACGGATGTAAACACGGTATTACCCCCTGGACGTAAATCGCGTCGATTGAAAGTTTAGAGAACACGTCCCTGAACCGCTCCATATGGGAGTTGATCCGTACCTTGAGTACATCCAGATACACCTTGGTTTCGGACTATTCTTTTTAGCCACAACCAGCAACGAAGAATGGGGGCTGTACCCAGCTTTGATGTACCCTTTCGTGCGGAATCGTCAACTACCTCGATGTCCTGCGCGCAGTCCGGTGCGCAGAGTAAATCCCTAGTAGTTGTTTGCAGAAAATAGATCCTTCGGGCATCGGGTTGCGTAAGATCGCTTCAGTCTTAAATTTCTGAGCGGCGGACGCGGACAGCTCATTCACTCTAGTGCATAATAAGGCTATAGATACCATGAGGAGGCTTAACGTTCCTCCAGATGTCTTAGCTTTCGATGAAGACAGTCTCTGCTTCCTCTTTTGACATCTTCTCTTCTGAATCATCTTTTGTACACCTCTTACTTGTCTTTCTGTGAGAGCTCTTTGGCAGGTTTGGCTACATTAAAGCAACGCTTTTTGGTAGTCCTCTTACGTACTGTGCCTCGTCCGGTCTGTTTTGTCTATTAATCGGATAACCTTCTCATATTAGGTGGCATCTTTTGCAGAGCTAATCTTGGTCTAACAATTCTGTACTGAGGTTTACTGTGTATCCCTCACTGGCTAATTCGGATTGGTAACATACTATCGTTCCATGGTGAAAGTGTGTGTCATTAAACACGTCCGGCTCCATGCTCAAAATACATCTTGAGTTTCGGTCGGCGTTCTATGTTCGGCAATGATTGGTAGGCAACAGTATTCTCACATTACCTTATTTATCTTAATTTTCTCGATCCATCATCATATATATCTCCTCAACTGTCATTGCTCTCAAAATTCCAATCTTCGGAATATAGATATATCTTCCAAGCTGAGGGAGTGTGCTTGATTCTGTGGTCTGGCCCTCGAATCAAACATGCGATATGAGTGAGGCGTGCGTTCCGGAACACTTGGTCTTTTCTTATTGTCTGTCCACTTGGCTTCTCTTTCAGCAGTTTCCCTGTCTCTTTTCTCTGTATAGCGTGGCAGATGTTCGGAGTCCGAACTGAAGAGGTTGTCTTCCCTCTTTGGGACACAGACAATTGAAGCTTCTCTATAGGGCGAGGATCTCCGCGCGTTTAGTTCAACTGGGAGCGGACTTCCCTTGAGATGTGCTACCCGCGTTGACGTACGCTATATTCACTGGCAGAGCGGGCCTCCTCTACGAAGAGTTGCTGATCCGCGATTGCGTGCGCTTTAGCGGCAAGGCGTCCATTTCGGAAAAGATGCTTATCGCAGCACGTGCGTGTTTAGCGAACAATTTGGGTTCGAACTTTTTCCCCCCATCTCGATCCTTGCGGGCCGGGGCAATGCTCCCCTTTTCTGAGGTTCCTTATTCTTTTGAGATTCCCTCAGAAACTTCTTAACAAATGAAATTCCGAGTGGATCGGCAAAGGATCGGTAATGTTAGCTCTTCTATCCTCCGTTATAGAATACTGTTCAGGAAAAGAAGGTTCAAAGTTAATGTGGATGTGTAGACAAACATTTGTACTAAAACATCCCAACCTTTTCATCGTTCCATCTTTCTACTCCTTGGAAAGTAGTAGAGGTAATTGCTTTGTATGAGGCGAAAGGTATAGCTTATGTATTTTCTTTTTAAGCCGTTTGGCCTTACTGTTCACCCCCTTCTTTTAATAAATCACACGGTCAATACGGAGGATTGCTTATTAAAGTTTCATCTTTTCAATGTTTAGCCGCCGGGCCGAGTGACCTATACTGACACGTGACCTGTGTCAACCAACTTTGGTCTTCGTTGCACTACTAAAGATGAGCAAGGTAGACATGGATATATGTCAGTCTAAAAGGTGTGACTTGCACGACTTCTTTTCCTCTGGTTTATGCCTAGCTTTCCTTCTTTTCTCTCTATCTTTAACTTTTTTTATCACGCACGTTGTTTCTCTATTGCCCGATTCTAAATATTTTCATTCTCTATCCTACCCTGGGATGAGAAAGTTTTCTTTAAAACTGCAGTTCAAACTTTTTGTTGTTCACTCGAAATCTCTCGCTGGTCTCGCCATATACCTCTCGCGTTGGTCTTTACTTCATTCGGGTTGCCCTTTCTTCTTCTTTGGAGAAGGTCCTTAGGCCCTTGTGCCTTGGAGTTGTAAGACCTCGGTTTTCGCTTTGCTCCTTTTTCCTACGAACTGTGATTGTTTATGGACGGTGACCATCAGCGAGGTTTCTGGGTGGTGGACTCCAGGGCGGTGCTCTCTACTTAGGCTGCGTACCCGCTTCGTAAGGCGATAATTGCCTGCATTCTCCGGCGTCCGCCTTATTCAGCGGAAGCTTGGAACGGTGACCACGTCGCTCAAAAAGAAGAACCAGAATGTTCGTCTTAATCTGGGCGACTCTTCTTTCAGGAGCCCTTCAACTTCCGGTTGGGGCATCATACCCTGTCTTCAACTCGTCTCTTTTCTTTGACCAAAGTATTACTCAACTTCACCTCATCCTCCTCCTTTGAGGGCCTACGGCGGGTTTCACTCTCCTCTCCCTCCTTGAGAGTGTATGGGTCCTCGCCTCCTCTCTTTCCCTTCTCTCATACTTGCCTTCATTGGTTTCCCTGTATGATCTCAACTTCCACCTGTCTCCTCCGATATCATCATTTGTGGCCACAGACCTTAGTGCAGTTGACTGCCTTTCCATTTGCCTCGCTTAATTACTAATTTCTTTCAAAATGCTCCATATATGGAAATTATGACGATAACTTATCTATTCAATTATACTTTAAGCTATGCTCAGTACTCAATACACTCTAGAGATTTCTCTCGTAATCTCTTCATCTTTCTTCCATTCACGTTCTGAATGATATTCCAGTACAATGTGTTTTATTGCCTTGAATTGAATTGCTTTATATCCTAAAATCTGGATTGGAGGCTCGGATTTTAGGCTAGCTTTAATTGCGTTCTTCACTCTAACACAAATCAGTAAAATGAGTCTCTCTCTTTTATTTCCAAGGAGTTCCAACCAGAGCCTCGAAAAATCGTTTCTTTTCCGTCCGCTTTTAGATAAGTTCTTGCTGGCGTTGATAAAATCTGCCATTTAGTGTATTTGGTAAACTATATTTCTTCAGAATGCTATTTCTAGCCTCGCGGTTTTGGTCTGCGAGAGTATAGCTGACTTGGCAACAGTGATTCATATTGACTTTAGTTAGGGGACCTAAAGCCTCATAGTTTTCCTTCAAGAATGTGCACGAGTTGGTAAATTTACTCTTTCCATGTTTGGTTTTCGCATGTTGTGCCAATAATTTAATAATTCTCTGGTTTATTGGAGGAAACGCATATGGAAGGGTTACAATTAGTCGCTTATAATGGACCATATGGTTGTGGGGACATAAGGTTAACCTTGCAATGTCCAGGATGGTATGGTGTAGGTGCTAGGCATGGATAATCGGTTGGGTAGGCATGCTTGTAGCTCCCAGGTGGCATGCCTGTATAATAAGGAGGTGGGGGCATCGTCCGGTTAGATAAAACCCTAATTTTGAGGTGTTATGTCCTGCTGGGCACTTTGATGACTGATGCTATGTCCATAAATCCTCGTGTGATAGGCGTTGGTTTGTTGTAATTGGCGTTTGTTAGGCCCAGCAGGGTTTGGCCGATCTGTATGCTTAGGTGTGTGCATGGATCAGGTGGGGGCCCGTTCGAGTCAATGGGAGGGTCAGTTCGTGTACATCGTGCACCTCCAACTTGCTTTCAATGGAAGGTTTTAGTGGTTCGGGAATCCGACCCAATATCCTCGCATTTCTTTATCTTAGTAATGTTAAGTCAACGTAGCAGACTTTGAGTCTGTTAGATTTATAAGTGTTGTCTGCAAGCACGTTTTTTAAATGACGATGTATGGTGGGTTTCGACTTCTGAGTTGGGATCTCCTCTCTCGGATGTTTGAGCGCGTTTAGCTAAGGAATGCGCTGTATGGCATTACTGTGCGTAGTCGCAAAAATGGGATTCTATTAATAAGTCTTGCGGGAGGTTTTCTTGTGCCCCTCTATATTATAGTGATGTCGTCTTCGCCTCAGTGTCCCCCCTAACTTACTGGTGTCCCTGCCCGCTGGACCTTCGTCTCTATCTCCATTTCTTTATTCAGTAATCTCGGAGGTTTATCTGTCTCCTCGTATTTTCGTGGTAATGTAGTGCCTTGCTCATCGTGGCTCGAGGATTCTCATTTCCTCATTTCCCCTCCTTGGCCTCCGTTGGGCGCTCGGGGTCACCTTTGTGGCCCACGCCCATCGACCTAAAAGAAATTCGGAAACCAATAAGCACAAACCCAAACCCATGAAATGATGTAAAACTCCACCCATTTGTTTTTTCTTCATCACCGAAATAATGCCCCAATAGGTCGTATGGAAACTTTAACTATTTCTTGTATATCGTGCTAAAGCCCCAGTGTAACACCCCCCACCAAGTTTGTTGAAATTAACACTGTTGTATCTGCGAATCCTCGATCACTTTATTTATATATTAGTATATATTATTTATATAGATTTTATTAAATTGAAGAAACAATAGTTGGAGTGTGATATAACCATACTTAACTCATTGTACACCCAAATGTGGAAATATAAGAAATGTTGTCCAGCAGCATCTCTATGCCTTACTTATACTCAACAACTATCTTTTTATTAACTTCTGACCCCAGTCTCTAGGTAACTTCTTAAGGATTATTATTGTGATAAACCAGAACTAGTTAATAAAATTTTTTCCCAGTTTTTGCCCATTCTAACTATAGCACTACACTATGACTATAGCTATAGATATATAATTTATATATATATACTATATATACTATATATTATTAATAATATATTTTTTAGATATGTGTATATATATATTATATATTGTTTTAAAGATTTATTGTGAATTTCTATTTATTGTTTGTGGATACTTAGCTTCTCGATTTTCGGTACCAGAAACGGGGTGTTAATATAGTGGGGTAACTATATAGGTAGGTACGGAGTATAGGTATTATTATCTATATAGATTAGTATATATTATATTAGTGTGTTAAACTGTTTAACGCCGAGTTTTGGTAATATACTACCTATATATCCTCAATCGCATCCTTTCAACACACACACACATTTCCGAGTACAGAAAAAACCCCTAGATGGTTTCACCAATAAAATAGCCCCCATTGGTCGTATATCACCGATAAATAAAACTTCCAGAATGTTGATCTGAAATAGAATATACATTATTTATATATATATAAATACTGACGCATTATTATTTATTACTGTACCTTAGCTATATATTATACTACCTATACTATATAGTACAGTATATATCATCTTATGTTACTGTGTAATCTGATATAGTGGTTGAAGACAAACCTTAAGAGGCGAGAGAAGGAATGTGCCTATCAGTTTACAGATGAAATGTTCTAGCACCTTCTTAGAGGTGGATGTTTTGGCCGAATAGCGTTTAATAACCAGGACATAACCATGGGCAGTTAGCTCTTGTAGGTGAATTCAAGATTTTTCTTAGATCAACCTAGATCCCAGTTCTTTAACGCAATACATCTTCCAGCGCTACCCGGAAACTTAGGAAAAACGACCAATTTTGGCGTACGATTGTCCATTTGAATTCACGAGCTCCTTTCTTTTTTCATTCTGTTCCTTCTCACAATGCTGTTTCACATGCGTTCAACGAAAGAGAAAGATGATAACAGATCAATGTGCAGAAATTAGGAATACTTATTACCTTATCATAAAGTTACACCTTTTCAAATTTTCCTTAGCGATAAACCATATCCTATTTTCAGCTCCCTTGTGATTAGTTTAAAGAATTTGAACTTAAATAACTGAAATAGGGTATATTTTTTAATTGGGTGTTCTGGACAACTATTTACTTAACAAAAATCTGTAATTTATTTTTATAGCTGTGTTGATACCAGGATGAACGTATGGGTACCCTGCTCCCCGATTTGCAATTCACACAGAGATAATATTATAATTATCAATATAATCACCAGTGATATCCATTTTAATACTATCTTGTATCAATCTTTTTTCCTTAAAGAGTTTTTAATTTATAATGTTAAAGAAAAAACTGACTATCTGTGATATACCAGTTCCTTATGTACGCTCTTACACACATAGTGCTACATGGGAAATATTATAATTAAACATATAATATATAAAATGAATTTATTTTGCGCTAAAAGGTGGTATTATAAATTAGATTTTTTTTATTTGTTGATGATTTTTCTTGTGTATTTTTTTAATAGTGTTTAATAATTTATAGGATTTTAATTTATACTAGATTTATTATATAAGTGTATATTTATTATATAATATTATATACTATATAGATATAATTTATATATTATTAAATGATTTCGTTTGGAAGATGCTCAAATGTTGAAATTTAATTGTAATTTACATTCATTACGGGTACAACTACTGCTTTTGGGACTAAGAGATGTTGGCGCGTAAAAGTATATGTTGTGCTTAGCTGGGCAGGGTGGTCCCGTTGTTTTGATCTTTAAATATGTAAAACATTCATCGCATACCTGTCGATTGTCGCATCTTTGTTCATGAGTTTAATTCTTCGATTTTTACTTATCTCGGTAGAGGGATTAAAGAAGTTTGCGAGTCTTTATTTTATTTTTCGTGTGGATGCTTTGGTTAGATTTAGATCTAAGGAATTATCTTAATTGCTGGAATTAAATGACAGTTTCTTTTTGAATAATAATTGCTTGAGTGTGGTTGCTGAACTTGACTTATTAATAACTCAATATTTAACTGATGTTATTATTATTAAAACTGGGACCTATATTCATTATACTATGTATGAATAATATACTTACAAATTCTAATTTAATAATGGTATATAATTAGAGATTATTCAGTACCTGCGATTTATTTATACTTTAACGTCGGTGATCAGTGCCATAGGGATCGTTCTATATTATCCGCAATTGCTGTTTGGCACGGCTTCGAAATTTTTTTATATTCAGAAATATTGTTTAATAGTGTCAAATACTGAGCTTATATTTAAAAGTATCGGAAGCTGTGCTCGAATTCTGTGATCAAATTAATTCTTTTAGAATGTAATTTAATTTATATATCTTGTAATCTTACTTTATCACACCAAGTAGAATGGTTATTATGTAGATATTACTTTTTAATTAGTATACTTTAGCTTATATCGTTCATAAGAAGATGGTGATGGGGTTCACTCTCTCCATCTGATCCCCTTTTTTTAAATTTATCCAAACAGGGGCTACGATCGTTGTAGCCCACGCATGGGTTATGTATCATTTTAGCGGTAACTAAATCAAAAAGTTCTTTCTCGGTCGTCTCATCGGGGATTTCAGCACATATGAAATAATCGATTTCATCCCCCTTAAGAGTTCTTGCCAACCATAGAAGGACGTGAGCGTGAGGCAATCCTCGTTTTTGCCATTCGACGGTGTAAATGTAAGCTTTTACATTGCCAAATATGCTTTCCACAGTTAAATCCTTTATTAAATTGTTCAACTTCATCTTAAAAAATCTAGAAACCAAATCAGGTCTATTCATCGGGTGCCACGTTTTACCGTATTGTTTCTTAAAGGGTTTGAATTCTTCCCAGTCGGTTCCCATTGTAAAAGTAATAAACAAATCGGGACTACCGTATTTACCTATGAAAGCGATTGCATCCTGCTGCTTCTGTTTCATATATCGAGGACCACCGATAAACGAAGGAGGTAGAATCACTTTCTGGCCATAATCTGAAGAGGTTTCCGTATCTCTTAGGATGTCGAACCTTTCTTTTCGAATCTTCTTCTGATTATGAAAAATGTAATTTAATAAATTATTCTCATTTTTAAATTGACAATCGATAACGTACATTTGAAATAATTTTTGGCCTTGGACGATATAGTTGAATTCGCCCTCTCTCTCACAAAAGGTGTAAGGATAAAACATACATAGCGTAATACACTTTCGTTTTTTGTCAAATGACTCCTCTTCAGCTTCTACAACTTCATCCTCAGGAGAAATATTTTTAATTTTTACTATCTTATGTTTCTTATATCTGTCATAACCAAAACCGATATCGCCGTTAGGTATTAGGAGTGGATATTGAAACGAATCGTAAAATTCGCTATTAGAACTAATCATAACGGTGGCATATTGACTTTCTGGTTTAGGGGAGGATATGACGATAGCCCTAGTTTTTCGCTCTGTGGGATCTGAAGACAGGTCGACGATCCCCCCGACTTGAGAATTCGTCTGAACGGGTAAACTATATGTTCCTTTATGCTGTTGTAGTTTGTGTTTATCCGGATCGCCGTATCTCAGAGTTATCTTCACCTCAGGAATGGTCCCTCTTAGCTTTACTTGAGAATTAACTAATTCAGCAGCAGATTTAAATTCATTCAATAAGGGACGCAATATGTTGTTCTTCCGAACCAAATAATTTTGGATTAATTCGACAATTTCACGGTTTTGTTCCCGGACACCTATTTGGTTCTGCAGATAATCAAATGTCCGAAAATCTTTTTCATCTGAATTTTTAAGTTCTTCCTTAGCTTTTCGCAAACGTCCCATTAATTCCTTAGTTCGTATATCTATTTGCTGCGCTTCATCAAAGTAAAAGTAACAATCCAAATATTTATGAAGAGGTTTATTTACATCATATTTACTATTACTTTCGAAATTTGCAACGTAGGGACTTTTTCCGTTTTTTTTTTTATAGTCTTCCAATGTCTTATCAGACAACATAAACTGAGGTTTTAATTTTCCTAGGTGGTGGTACACCTGCCCTCTAATTCGAAAAGTAAACTGGGAATATTTACCCTCCGATTGTTGAGATGTTACGAAAGACGAAAATGTAAACACTTCGTTAAAACTATATATGTTGTTTAAGAAATACTTTGAAAGCTCGGTTTTATTCTTATATAGTTCTAGAAACGCATCGTCTTCGATTTCACTCATGGGGCTAAGACGTACCTGACCGTTAGAACAGCAAAGGCTCTCAGCTTCTCCTTTGTATTTTTTGGCTTTACATACGGGGCAAATAATGTCTCCGTACGTTCCTAAATTGTCCGGTACAATTTCATCGGCATCCCGTATACTGGCTTCACAAATAATTTTCTCGGGGGTAAGTGCAGTTTTGCTACTTTTTAACTCGCGAAATTTATGAGGGTCGCTTTTGATTTCTTTTTTCTTTCCTTTTAAACCTTTGGCCTCTGTGTTAAGCTCTTGTGGCTTTTCTCGTAGTTTAAGATTTTTTATTTGTATTTGTTCGTCTTTTCGTTTTAATTTTTCCTTTAACAAATCTTGGATAACTTGTTCCTCCTCCTGATTTTGTTTATCAATCTCTTCACATGCCGTGGAATCAAAGAGGTAAGAGCAACCTATTTCTTCACTCGGTTCTTCATGGTATTCAGAATCACCCGAATCAGAGTTTTCAGATTCTGCACCTTCCGATTTTCTTAAATTTTCAAGTAACCGTAACAACTCCGGCGAATAAGAAAAAGACAAATCGTACTTGATTTCAGGCTTATCGTATTTTTTCCAAGCTTGATATTTTCTGCTCACAAATGGAACGGAGGGAAATGTCGATGGTGGCTTCAACGAAGTTGATGGTTGATTTAGAAAATTATCATCTTGCGGCGTATTCGATAATGTTATTAGAGCTAGTGGCTTTGTCGATGACGGCGCTTTTGACGAAGAACACTCATGCTTCTTTGGTGGCATTATAACATCAGTATCTTCCTCTTCCGAAGAAGATACGTCATATTCCTTTCGATTTTGCTTAGCTATTTCTTCATTTAGTTCTTCGTGGTATTCTGAATCACCCGATTCAGAGTCTTCAGATTCTACACCTTCCGCTTTTCTTATTTTTTCAGCCAACTGTAATAACTCCGGCGAATTAAAAAAAGACACATTCATCCTGTTCTCATGCTTATCATATTTTTTCCAAGTTTTATATTTACTGTGCACAGAAGGAACGGAAGAAAATTTTGGTGGGGACATCGACGATGTTGATGGTTTATTTAGAGAATTTTTATTTTGCGGTGTATTCGATGATGGTATTAGAGTCAGTGCCTTTGTCGACGATTGTAATTTTGATGAAGAAGACTTATGATTCTTTGGCGAAGGTATAATATCAGTTTCTTCACCTTCTGAGATAGATACGTCATCAACTTTTCGGTTTTGTTTAGCTCTAACATTTCTTAATATTGCGCTTTTTTTTCTCTTCAGTTTTAAGGACGTTTCTTTTGTCCGGGTTAAACGTTCTTTCCTATTTTTAACAAATTCTTCATGAAAGGTCTTTCTCATATTGTATTTCTTTGTCCGGTTTAACGGGATATCTAAAGTGGCGGGATCAATACCTTCATTTTTGCAATTCTTAGTTATGTATTCTTCATAACACGCCCAATAATAATTTCGAAGTTTTCGTATATTATCTTCATTCGTAACAATAAAGTGCTTTTTAAGGTCTTCAATTTTATTTTTTGAGTTTTTATTTTCTAATGGTGTTGATTCTAAAAATTCTTCAAACAATATATTGAAGGGATAATCAAATTTAGTATAGGACTTCCTTATTTTCGGTAATCGTTTTTTTTTTAACAGGTATTTAAATTCATTCAAGAATGAATAATACCCGACACTTCTATATTCCAATTGATTTCTTTTGATGCCATATTCATTTTGAAGGTAAATATAAAATTTTTTATAAAATTTACCATTATACACACGCGCGTATCCATCCTCAATTCGATACTGGTCTATATATTTTTCCTCACTCTCTTTGAAATCTTCCATATTTTCTTTAGGAAAGTTTGCTAGTAACGGGGATAAATGATGAAAGAAATGAAAGTATAAAAAATTATCTATTAGGGTATTCTCCAAATTTATTATCAGGTTTGAAGTGGTTTTCGAGTTGTTGTTTTTGAGGCGAAGTGAAAAGGGTCCTGTGAAAAGAGGCACGGAAAATGCAACTTTAATATTCATATATTTAGATTAATATAGTATCAGATTATGAAACAATAATTAAGAAATTTAAGAAAAATTAAGAACGAAGAAAAAAATAATATCGCAATATGTGAATATAACTGATTATTTTCAATTCTTTACAGACTTAGATTTCCTTTAATTATTTTTTTTTGGTTTCTCTCGGGAAAAAAAAAATAAGATATAAGAGAACAAAAAATCTACTCTCCTCCCCCCTGCCCATCTCCCGGAAAAAGTATAGAGTAACGTATATTTAGATGCCCGAGATTGAGTGAACGATCAGGTGGCTACTTTTAAGATATTTTTTAACGTAATTTGTTAAAGATGTAGCAAAAATCGTCAAACCTTATAGGAAATGGTGCGTCGTCGCGTCTGTTTTATTTAATTAAATTTGTTTAGTTACTCAAAATTTTTTTTCATAAGAAACACTGAAGTTGACAAGGAGGACTACAATTAAAAATAATAATTAGTATAGATAAAGTAAACTTGCCCTCGAAAAAAAACTTCGCTTAAGTAAACGAAAAATTTATTTTTGCAAAACATTTCCCGAGAAGTAAAAAGTTACGTTATTTTGTGGCCCGATCGAAGCGTAAGTGGGGACTTTTAAGATTTCTTTACGTCGATATTTAATTAAGAATTGATATTCAGGTATTCACATATCATTTATTGTTTATTTTTTCTATGTTCTTTAATTTTTGGTATTCAGGTATTCAGTATCATTAATTGTTTTATTTTTTCTAGGTTCGTAATTTTTTCGCTAATTTTTCCATTATAGAATTCATCGTTAAACTTTCGTTTTTTTTCCTCAAAATCCATAGTGACCGTTTCGTAAAGTTACCTAGACGATCCTCGTGGAGGGGTCAATCGAGGCCGGTTCATTTACTTCTCACTATAATATCAAGTGACGTTTTTCTCGATTACGCATAAAAAACGACGTCGAACGAATCAAACCGGCAATATTTTCTCAGGGGATGAACTATCGTCTAGCGTATAATATGAGTATAGTGACGTTTATTCTGTACGTTTATAAGTCGAAGGTTAAGTTAAAATATGGAAACAAATTTTTTTCCGGAGGTCGATTTTCCGAGAGCGATTTTGATTTAGAACCTTTTGAGTTACTAAAACGGTTCCGATAACGTTGCACTATTGGAACTATTTATTACGCTATTTAAGACTTATCAAGCGTAAAAAAATGGATTCAAACGCTTAGAGTCATTTAATTTTGGGCCTTTTACAAAACGTCACGATAGGACGAGGACGTTTCCGAGGTAAATGGGCGTCGTGCAATATTTTTTTTTTTTTTAATCTTAGTTACCTCTAAAAATTATTTAACGTAGAAAAATGGAATTTAAGGGAGACTAAACTATAAAAAAAATAATATAAATAAATGTAGTGAGAATATATAAATAATTAAGAATTAAAAAATTAAGAACGAAGAAAAATTAAATATCCATCGGAAACGTTCTCGTCATATAGTGACGTTTCGTAAAAGCAAATAATGGACTATACGCGTTTAGCAATTAAGCATTTTTTACGCTTATAAGCTTCGTTAAGCGTATAATAGTTCAATGTAGTGGACGTTCATCGGAACCTTTTATAATCAACAGGTCTAAATCAAAATCGCTCTCCAAAAAGTCGAACTCGGAAAAAAAATTTGAAAATTTTTTTTTCAAATTATAATTTATAACTTCGACTTATAAACGGTACAGAATAAACTACTATAATAATAATTAATAGCCTAACGATAGTTCGTGCGTGAAAATATTGCCGTTTGATCGTTCGAGGTCGTTTTTATGTAACGAGAAACGTCATTTTATTATATGAGCCGTAGAGAAACCAGCCCAAAGATCGATTGATCCCCTCCGAGGATCGTCTAGGTATTTACGAAACGTCCTATCGTTATTTTGCAGGAAAAAAACGAAAAGTTTACGATGAAGTTTGATTTGAAAAATTAGGAAAGAATTAAAGAACATTAGAAAAAATTAAACAATTAATGATGATGTGAATTACCTGATACAAATTCCTAAATACAATATCGACGGTAAAGAAAATCTTAAAGGTCCCCACTTACGCTTCGATCGGGGCACAAAATAACGTAACATTTTACTTCTCGGGAGATGTTGCAAAATAAATTTTTCGTTCCTTAAGCGAGTTTTTTTTCGAGGGCAAGTGTACTTTATCTATACTATTATTATTTTTAATTTAGTCTCCCTTTAATTCAGTTTTCTATAAAAAATAATTTTTAGAGGTAACTAAACAAAAAATAATTAAAAAAACAACGCACGACGCACATTTCCTATAGGCTTTGAGCGATTTTTTGCTACACTTTACAAATTAGCGTAAACAAATATTAAAGGTAGCCTCCTACGGTTCACTCGAGGCACTAAATAACGTTACTCTCTACTTTTCGGGAGATGGTGCAAAATAATTTTTTTGTTCCTTAAGCGAGTTTTTTTCCCGAGAGAAACCAAAAAAAAAAAAAAAATAATTACGGAATCTAAGTCTGTAAAGAATTGATAATAATCAGTTATTCACATATTGGATATTTATTTTTTTTCTTCGTTCTTAATTTTTCTTAAATTCTTAATTATTTATTACAAGCAACGATGCTACGCATCTCTTGCTCCTTGCGGAGCAAGCTTGTTCGCTGAGCGCGGGCAAGCCCGCGCATTGGCGCCTAGGCAATTTAAACATCTGTTTTTTGGTCGTAAAGACCACCGCACAAAGTGTAGACAAAGTCGGCTAGCGAAAATGGCATGTTTAAAATTAATAGGATATAGATAATTTATTAACAACTTTTAACATAGAGTATAAAAATCAAAATATGCAAGTAATTGCGAATAAAGAGTGCAAAGTAAAAATACAGTATACTGCAAAAATATGACGTTTAAATCATCTGGGGGCACACAACATGGATGCGACGATGGGTCATGAAAATGCATGTTTTGTAAAATTAATAGGATATAGATGATCTATACTATATTTATTTATATTAATTTTTTTTTATAGTTTAGTCTCCCTTAAATTCCATTTTCTACGATAAATAATTTTTAGAGGTAACTAAATTAAAAAAAAAGAAAAATATTGCACGACGCCCATTTACCTCGGAAACGTCCTCGTCATATAGTGACGTTTCGTAAAAGCCCAAAATAAATGACTCTATGCGTTTAGAATCCATTTTTTACGCTTAGAAGTCTTTTAAGCGTAATTAATAGTTCCAATAGTGATCGGTTCTCATTCGGAAACCTTTATAACTCAAAAGGCTAAATCAAAATCGACTCTCAAAAAGTCGACCTCGGAAAAATTGAAAATTTTTTTTTCAAGAATTTTTTTTTTTATACCTATCGACTTATAACGGTACAGAATAAACGTCACATAACTAAATAATAATTACGTTAAGATGTTTCATCCCTGAAAATCATTGCCAGTTTGATCGTTCGAGGTTCGTTTTTATTGGTAATTGAGAAACGTCATTATTTATTTGACGAAGTAGAGGAAATCGGCCTCGATTGATCCGCCCTGCCGAGGATCGTCTAGGCAAATTACGAACGTCACCTATCTATTTTGAGGAAAAAAACGAAAAATTCACGGATAACAGTGTATGATTGAAAAATTAGGAAAAAATTAAAGAAATAGAAAAAGATGTTAAACCCCTTGTTGAAGAGAAAGAGAAGGTTACAATTCCGTAATTTGAAATATTACCGACCGTAATTGAAATCTAAAGGTCCCCACTTACGCTTCGACCGGGGCACAAAATAACGGAACTTTTCTACTTTTCGGGAGATGGTACAAAATAAATTTTCGTTCCTTAAGAGTTTTTTTTTCGAGGGCAAGTAGTTGACTTTATCTATTACTCATTATTATTTTAATTTAGGTTCCCTTGAATCAGTTTTCTTATGAAAAATAAATTTTAGAGGTAACTAAAAAAAATTTAAATTAAAAAAACAACGCAACGACGCTTATTTCCGTATATGCCTTTGAGCGATTTTTTTGCTTAACATTCTACAAAGTTAGCGTAAAAAAAAATTAAAGGTACACCTCCTACGGTTCACGTCGGGCACTAAAATACGTTCTCTCTACTTTCTCGGGAGGTTGGGTGCAAAATAATTTTTGTTGTTCCTTAAGCGAGTTTATTTTCCCGAGAGAAACCAAAAAAAAAATTATTACGGAATCTAAGTCTGTAAAGAATTGATAATAATCAGTTATTCACATATGGTATATATATATATATATATATATATATATATATATATATATATATATATTATTATATTATATATATATATATATATATATATTATATATCTGTAAAGAATTGATAATAATCAGTTATTCACATATAGTATATATATATATATATATATATATATATATATATATATATATATATATATATATATATATATATATATATATATATATATATATAGATATATATATATTATATATATATATATATATATATATATATATATATATATATGTTAACCAACGATGTGCTCAGCTCGACCGCACGCACGCAAGCACTCACGCACGCACTCACTAACGATCGCCATAGTTTTAATAATATTATAAATAAATAATAATAATAATAATAATTTTGAAAGATATATTGTAATTAATTAATTAGTCAAACATTTCAACAATAAAATATATATTTTTTTTTTACGTAATGAAAAAATAAAAATTTCAAAACACTATTTTTTTAATCAAACCTTCCGAGTAAATGGTTTTTTGTTATTTATTTCTCAACTATAAATATAGCGAGGAATAAGTAATTTTTCCCAGAAATAATCAATCTATTGAATGTACTATTAACGTTGTTCCTTAAGCTCACAAATAACGTCCGAATCAACGTCCTAGAAGTCAGATGAGTTGCCTTGGTGGAAGAAAAAGGATCGTTTATGACTCGTGAAGAAATTAACTGCCGCGTCCGTCGTTTTTTGATCTCTCTTTTCAACCATCCACGCTCGTCGACGATTATCATCGGACGATGTAAATGCCATTTTTTTTGAGATGGAAATAAACTTGCACCATTTACCCGATGAGTTGTTGGGCGTTATTTTTGGATATCTCCGCTTTAGAGATATATACAACGTGTCGATCGCTTTACGATCGAGAAAATTGGCGGTGATTTACTACCTGCAAAAGAAGTACATGATCGAAAATCTCGAGGCGGAGAAGTTAAATTTTAGCTCGTACTTCTCGCTACTACTCGATTCGGACGACGAAGAGGAGGAGGAGGAGGAGGAGGAGAAAACCTCCGAGAGTTTTCTAGATTTTCTCGAGAATGCAACGAGAAATCCGTACGAGAACCCCCATCGCAACTCGCCTAAGACGATAGCGTTGACGCTAACAAAACACATGCTCGTACAGAATAACGTCGATGGCGCCGCCGTTTCGGTAGCCGCCAGAACCGCCGGAATTCTTAGGAAAATGAATATCGCGTATGAATATTTGACAACTTTAATTTTATCTTTAGATCGTTATAAATCATTTATAAATTTAATGGACGTAATGATACGACAACAACGAGGATCTTTGATAAAAATCGAGAATCTAGAAATTATTAATAAAGGTACTGCTCCTACTACTACTAACACCTTCCGCCAAGACGACTTTTTCGAATTGCTGAAAAATGCCTCGATCCTCTTTCCAAATCTAATAGCGTTAAAATTATCGTGCGGATGTTGCCACAGCACGATGGAAAAATCGAAAGAAACCTTTCGCGAGAAAGAGTTTTCGAGGCGATTGGAAGAGCTTCGGATTCCTCCGTTATGTAATTTAACCGCGTTGGTCGTGGATTATAACAACATCGATGAAATTATGGGAATCTCTTCGTCGTTGATTAATTTACAAAAAATCGGAATTCGTTTAAATCATCAACACTCGCCAACTGTTATTTTTAGCGATCCCGTGGTGCGATTAGTTTCAAAAACCGGCGTAAAGACGTTAGAATTGATTTTGAGTTTCTCTTCGGAAGAAGAATTATTCCCCAGCTTCGCGTACACCAATATGTGGCGAGAACAATTGTTCGAATATTTTGGGCCTGACTGCGGTGGCGACGGCTGTACTAACAAAAAATTAACCAATTTAGTTTTGGTGGTTGAAATCGATCGACGAAGAATAATCGATCTGAATATCGAGGAGACACCACGAGTCGAAAATTATTCGAAATCGACGGTAGGTGAAGTAGAAGAAGAAGAAGAAGAAGAACCGTTAGCGGAAATACTACATTCTAAATTTGAAAAGCTTTATACTAAAAGTTGGAAAACGACAGAGATGAAAATATCTTCTTGTATCGCGTGTCGAGCGCTACGCGCGATTATGCTGCTTTTTGTGCGCGGTTTATCAGAAAATAATCGACTAAGATGCCATTTACCATCGTGTAAATCGTTTCACACGGCATTAGAAGCGAAAATAATCGATTCTTGGGATTCGAAAAATTTCGGTAACCGATTACGAAGGAAAATTAGAATGGTCGATGGTTTCCTGGAATTGAAGATGCAAAACTTTTGTAATTTTAACGATGTTCTGCGAAAAGACGAAAGCCTCGATACTGCGTCACCGCGCCGCCAATTTCAGAACGTGTACCGTTTAAAATTGATATTGGACAGATGTCGTAGCTATTGGGCAGGATTTCTTAATTCTAGCTCGATGAGTATGGAGATTGCCAAAGCGTTCCCTAATTTGTCGTATTTGGAAATAAGAAGAAACAATTATCAACGAATGTTTACCCACAAATATTTACGCGATGAACATTCTCCCGTTTTCAAAAATTTGTTAGAACTAAAAATGGATTATAGCGATGCTTTATTAGATATATGTGACGTCTCTCCGAATCTAAAAAAGATCACCGTATTCCTTAATTGGGAGAGTATTTTACTTTGCAGAATTCATAAATCGTTGGATGTTATTCGCCGTTCTTCAACATCGACAATAGAATTTAATTTTGACTATTATTTAACGGATATAAACAATTTGTGTTTGAATTATCCCAGTAGCTGTGGTCACGGATTTGGAACAAACTCAAATCGCTTGCGCGGTAACATTATAGTGTCTTTGGCAGATAAAAGTGGAAATTCACTCATTCGTTGGAATATAAAACTATGGGATTTCTTCGAAAAGAGGCGCGTTTTGGACGAGGCGTCGCACGATAGCGTTCGCGATAATGAATATGGAGAAGCGAATTTCTTTCAGGGTCATTTTTGCGTGAAAGACGAAGATTATTTCAATTACGAATGTTCGTTTTTTACGTTTCTAGAGAATTATCAAGAACTCACCCCTAAAACATTTCATTTGCTTTTCACGGATATTGACAGCCACGATTTTTTTTATAAACTTTTTAATATTGTCGGTCTTAAGATAAACAATATTCGCGGCAAAATGCAGCGAATTGAATAATAGTCTCTGCATATATTATTGTTTTTTTTTAATTTTATTTTGAAAAATAATTCTTTTCTACATTGGCAATTTTTTCAAACACAATTTTTTTTTTATTTAAAAAAACATTCAATGTTTAAATTTAAAAAATAAAAATTATTTTTTTAGCCTTATCTTTAAATTTTAAAACTATATTTCTAGTAGTTAATGCTTTATGTGTGTGTAAAGTTTTTTTTATTTGAATACAAATTTCCATTATATTTTTAATTTGTAATCGAAATAAAGATTAAAGTTTGTTTTAGTTTTGAAAACGAATTTTTATCACTTTTCTTCTACTTTTTATATTATTTTTTTTAAACTTGCATTAAGAAGTTTGTTCTATTTATATATATTTTGAATTTATGTATGTATTTAACCTTCTTTACATTTTTTATATAAGAGAGATTCAATTAAAAAAAAAATATTCACACACTGACTTTGAATTTTATTAATATTTGTCGTACATACATACGTTTAAACGATTATATGTTAAATTATTTAATCTTAGCCCCATCTATATTATAAGAGAAGTAGATTCCGTTGTCAATATGGTATCTTTCACCGGGAAATTTCCGGGCTAAATTTTTGGTTAATAAAGGGAACAAGAAGATCAAATTTGTGCAAAAACGCATAATAAAATCGCACTAATTCGTGAATTTTAAAGATTCGTAGAAAAAAAAATAATGGTCATACGTAAATGCAATTTCAATCTATCAATTAGTTATGACCTACTGAAAGGAGGCATGCTAGTTTACGGCCTAAATTCCTTTTTTTTTTTATTTATGGTGGAAAAAATTTCAAGGGAAAAAAACCAAATTTAAATTTTTACGCAAAAAACCAAAAAAAAAGGCGAAGTGTTTTTTTTCCAGTTACTTACGCAAAAGGAGGGAATAAAAAAGGACTAACAATAAACTACAATTTTTACTTGCTAAGTCAAAGAGGTTTGAAATATAAGCCTGCACTATGTCATCTTTCACCGGGGAAATTTACGGGCGTAAATTCTTGTTAATAAAAGGAAACAGAAGAATCAAATTTGTGCCAAACGCATACCCTTATAAATCGCACTAAAAGCAACGTTACTTTGTGAATTTTAAAAATTCAAGAAAAAAAATAATGGTCATACGTAAATGCAATTTCAATCTATCAATTTGTTATGACCTACTGTAAGGAGGCATGCTAGTTTACGGGCTAAATTCCTTTGGTTTTCTTTTATTTCTGGTGGAAAAATTTCTAAAGAACAATCAATTTAATTTTTTGGCACAAACCCATAATAAGGGAACTTTTTTTTGTTCCATCACCTTAAGCAAAGGGGGAACACTTATTATATGGGTTTGTTCCCAAAATTTACATTAATTGTGCCCTTTAGAAATTTGAATTTTTTGTTCCCTTTACTAACAAAGAATTTAGACCGATAATTTCCAGATGTGTAAGATGACATAATATTGACAGGCTTATTTTTTCAAACTAGTCTGACCTAACAAATTGAAATTATAGTATGTTGTAGACGCGTGGTTTATTTTTATTTTATTTTCAAAAAACAAAAAGAAAACCGGCCTGTTTTGTACGAATAATAAAAATATCACGGAAGTTTTTGAATAAAAAGAGATTTCTTAGTAGGAAATATATGAGAACTAGATGTAAAAAACGAAATTAAATTAAACTAAATTTTTTATTTCAATAAGTTTACAAACTTCTTTATTTTCTTCGCCACAATTTTAAAAAGTCTGTTAAAAAATTCTTCATCGGTAATAATCTCTCTCGTCTCATCAATAAAATGGATTCTTTTTGGAGTAGTTTTATGAAAATTATCTAAAAAATAGAATATATTTCTATAAGATTTAAAGTAAACATCTTCTTTTAGCCATAGGTCGTATTCATAGAAATTTAATAGCGTATCTTTGCAACTATCTAGTATTTCAGAAGGTCTGGGTGAAGTATCAATCTCAAATCCGTAGTTTTGTGTTATATGCCAGTGAATAAGAGAATTTCCGCCGGTGTCAGTCAAAGTTATTAACATATTTTTGATATAAACGCCTATTCTTTCTGCAATAGGCGTTAAATTACAATAATGTGGGTGAGGTTTTTTACGGCGAGGAATCTTAACATTTTGTTGACGTTCTAAATAACCATCGAAATTCAATTCTAGTGTTGTTTCATAAGGTCTTAAAATTTCCACAAAGTCACAAAGTGACGAAATACAAATACCATCATCATCATCCAACCCAAAAAATATGGTAACTTTTTCTAAATTCGGAGAAACTTCATAAATATGTTTTAAAGCATAAACGGAATCAATTTTTAATTCTTTCAAATTTTTAAACACGTTTGCATATTCGAGTCTTTCATTGTAGTGTTTAAGGGCACACAAATATAAATAATTTTTGCGCCTGATTTCTAAATTCGTCAAATTTGGGAATGTTTTGGCGATTTTCATACTTAAATATTGAGCTTCATCAGGAGTTTTGTAAAATTCATCCAACACCAGCTTTAAACTATACACATTTTCAAATTGGGAAGGGAAGGAGGTCGTACTAAACTTTTCATTTCGTCGAAGGATAGTGTTAAATTCACAGACATCTCCTATTTTCAATTCGAGGAAACCGTCGCTTTTTCTAATCGCTCTTCGTATATTTGATCTAAACACATTCATATCCCAAGAATCGATTATTTTTTCTTGCAATTTCGTGTGATTTGAATGACAAATAAGAGATGAGGAGCATCGTTCTCCGATATAGTCGGAACCATAGAAGAAATAAAATAGTCGCCTCCTGTCGAAAAGGTAGCGCATCAAAAACCGCATAATGTAACGAATCGATCTACACACGAGACAAAATCGCACATTTATCCTCTCGCCATCGCGAAATTCGTTAAAACATTTGTAAAATTTATGCGCCATCATTCTTATTTCTCGCTGCTCTCGCGAGGTATCGTGCGCGTCGACATATTCTTCTTCTTCTTCTTCTTCCATCGCTTCTTCACCCACACTGTCTCTATCCGTAAATTTAGGATTATCACCGAAACCTTTTTCGTTGATTTCCCATTCCATTATTCTTCGATTTTCGACTTCCACAACCATGAATATACTAGTTAAACGTTTATCGCGACAGTTAATACACCTAAGTCTAACGGGATCCTCAAATTCGCCCGACATCTCGGACAAAAAAGGGTAGGTGTAATTGGGAAATAATTCTTCATCCGAGTAAAAACTCAAAATCAACTCTAATACCTCAACTTTAGTTTTCCGAATTAGTAGAATTATTCTATCGCAATCGAAGACAGTCGAAGGGTGGATGTGGTTTAAGCGAATACCGATTTTTTTTAAATTAAGCAACAAAGGGGAGATCCCAATAATTTTTTCGATAATGTTATAATCCACAATCAATGTAGTTAATTGGCGGAACGAAGGAATTTGAAACGTCTCCAAATCGATCGATAACTCAATTTCGGGAAACGTTTCATTTATTAATTTCTTTTTTAAATACTCATTATCTTCTACTCGTAAAAAAGCGCGCTTCGACTTGCAAATGTTAACGAGTGCAAATCTTAACGAGGCGTGAATCTCTATTGCGAGAAGATTTTTTTTTGCCGTCGTCGTTTAGGGTCTCTCTTAAAAAAATTTGGCGACATTTGCACGTTAGGTTTAACGCGAATAATCTTGGAAAAAAAAGGGAAATATTCTTCACCATTTCGAGAAAGTTGTCGTCCTGGGCTAAAGGGTTAGTAGCATTTTTATTAACAATTTCCAGTTTCGTAATATTCGTTATCGGTTTTGGTTGTTGTTTCATTAAATCGGTTAATTTTATAAAAGTTTCGCAATGATCTATCGAAAGAATTAAACTCGTCAAATGCTCGTAAGCGTTATTCATCGTGTTCAAAAACGAATCAGCGGCAATCAACGATCGGCATTCGGCGATCATGTATTTGGTCAACGTTAAGGCTATAGCTCTAGGCGTGTAATAAGATAGATTATTATACGGTTTCTGAATCGCATTTTTAACAAAGTTTAAAAAAATGGTAGAAGACTTTTCGGTGTCATCGTTTGATTCAATTACTGAAAAAAGCGTGTCGAAATTTAGCTTCTCCGACCCACGTTTATCGATTAGATATTTCTCTTGCAGGTAGTAGTTCACCGAGTGTTTTCTCGGGGCCAAGACGATCATAATATTGTATACGTCTTGAAAAGATAATATTTTATAAATACTGTATAGCACTTCATTCGGTAAATCGATTAAATTTTTTTGCATATTTAAAGGACAATCGTTTTCGTAGTCGATTGCGGGTGTGTTTTGATCTCGATATCGGAGTACTATCAGAGTCTCGCGTTTTGAATGAAATATCACCCCCCGATGCGCGGTTTATATCGTGGATAATAATTTTTGAAAAACGTAAATAATTTTAAATTTTATTTTAATTTTTAAATTTTTTATTTTCAATTTTAAATACAATTATTAAAAAAATGTATTGAATTAATGATTTATCGCTCTTTCCTTTTGCGACATGACATAAAACGGGATTTTAAAACTCAAAACTTTATAAAATATAAAGCTTCGGCTTGTTTTTTTTTAATAAAAAAATAGCGCATTGATTAATTTTTAGTTATAAAGGTGAAACCTTCAGAACTTTTAGTTCCATTCCTCTATCTCCTAAAATTACAAACCACCAACAGTTAATTAGATAATTCCGCAAAAATGACGAGCCTATCGATTATATTATTAATATTTTTCCTTCAATCAACCTTGGGCTCATACGCCACCAGTGAAATTGAAAGGAGAGAAGTTTGCAGTAATGAATACTCCTATTTCCGCGGTGGAGTGCTTCTCAATAATTTAACGAGAAAACATGACTGTTTAAAAAAAATTATATCGGAGAAATGCAAACAAAATTCGTCGACGAGACTGGTATTTAGTTTGAAAAAACACGAGGTTCGTCCCGATTATTATATGGAAAACTTTGACTTTATAAATGTTGAAATGCGCGACAATGAAATCATTTATATGATCTTCGATAACAAAACGCTATACGTTGGACTAGAAGGAACATTCGATCCGTATCGTTTTGGGGTGGTGCACACAGAATGCGGTCAAACTGGGTGAGGAGATATCGTCGACGGCCGCCAAGATTGTGTCGTTTACCATATCAGCGCGCCGCCGACTTATATCGACCAGTTCGGACAAACGGTCGTGCTTAATTTTAATGACCTAGGCACACTTCGATACAATTTCCTGAAACCCAGGGGGAGTGCGTGGACATCTGCGTCTTAGCGAGCGAGGAAGAAGCCAATTTGCTGTTTAAAACTTTTCTTTATGTCGATCTCCTAAGACATGTTTCTAAAAGGGTGTGGAGAAAATGAAACGATGAATTGTCGTTGGAATATTATTAAATAAAAACGAGTCTGTCACTATATACGTATGCTTGCATGCGAACGCTTGTATGTATAAAAAAATATTTTTAAGCAAATAAATTTTTGAGTTTAATTTAGTTTCATTTTATAGCTAATCCAACCTTGAAGTATTTTTTGTTGTAGTTATTTGATTCGATTACTTAAAAAAGCATATCGAGATTCACATTCTTATTTTCACGTTGGTTTTGTTTCAATATCCGTGAGATTTGTTTTACTTTTAACATAAACCACACGTTGTACTTAAATATCACGTGATTTTTTTAGTAGGGCGTGAAAAAAGTCATTATTAAAGCATTACTATACGCCCGGATAAACTAGTCAAATTTTCGAGCGAGGTCTCCCCTTTTCTAGCGTAAAAAAATCGTATGCGAAACGAAGTTAAAAATTACGTGAGTTTGTCGGTTTCTATCTTAAATTTCAAATTACAAAAATATCAAGTTCGATACGAAAAATAGGAATATTACGAAATTTATTTTGTTGTAAAAAAAGTGATTTTTCAGAAGGAAAACTATACGTTCGAATCAATCAGTGAAATCTTCACTTTACGCGAGCATTTCCTCTGTACATGTATAAAATTTCGTACAAAAAATAGAAATATTACGCGAGATTTCATTATTATATCGAAAAAAGTGATGATTTTTTTAGAAGGAAAAACTAAACAATCGAATAAAGAAGTGAAATTTCCACGTGAAGGTTACCTTTTTGGACGAATAAAAATCCCCAAAAAAAACAGATTGAAAATCTTACGCGAGAATTTCGTTTTATCTCAAATAATTTCCACGCGGGGTTTGTTTTAATACGCGAGAGAATCGTTTATCTTTTAACCAAACCGCAAGTTTCGTACGAAAAATATAAATATTACGCGAGTTTTTTATTACATCGTAGAAAAAGTGATTTTTTAAAAGAAAACTAGAAGTTCGATTAAATCGGTGGAATTCCACGCGAGGTTTTCCTTTTTTGGCGTTAAAAAATCACCAGAAGACTCGATCGAAAATCTAACGCGAGGTTTTGGTTTTTTCGGAAATAATTTCTACGCGAGGTTCGTTTTAATGCGCGCGAGAATCGTTTCTTTTTCTTTAACAAAAACCGCAAAGTTCGTACGAAAAATAGCAATTTTATAGGCATTTTATTTTTTTATCGTAGAAAAAGTTTTTTTTAAGGAAAACTATACGTTTAGGTAAATTAATGAAATTTCCACGCGAAGTTTTCCTTTTTTTCGTATAAAAATCCCCCTAAAACTCGATCGAAAATCTCACGCGAGGTTTTTCGTTTTTTCGCAAATAATCTCCACGCAGGGTTCGTTTTAAGGCGCACGAGAATCGTTTCTTTTTCTTTAACAAAACCGCGAGTTTCGTACGAAAAATAGCAATTTCCCACGAATTTTATATTTTATCGTATAAAAAGTGCTTTTTTTTAAGGAAAACTATACGTTGAGTTAAATTAATGGAATTTCGACGCGAGGTTTTAGTTTTTTTTGCGTATAACATTCTACCGAGGACTCGAAGGAAAATCTCACGGGAGGTTTTCGTTTTTTTGCAAACACTTTTTAAACGGTATTTGTTTTAATACGCGTAAATATCGTTTCTTTTTTTAACTAAACCACCTATTTCGTACAAAAAATAGGAATTTTATACGCATTTTATATTTCATCGTAGAAAAAGTGCCTTTTTTAAGGAAAACTATACGTTGGCGTAAGTTAATGAAATTTCCACGCGAGGTTTTCCTTTTTTTGGCGTATAAAAATCCCCCGAAGACTCGAAGGAAAATCTCACGCGAGGTTTTCGTTTTTTTGCAAACACTTTTCACGCGGGGTTTGTTTTAATACGCGTGAATATCGTTTCTTTTTGAACTGAACCGCCTATTTCGTACGAAAAATAGGAATTTTATACGCATTTTATATTTCATCGTAGAAAAAGTGCTTTTTTTTAAGGAAAACTATACGTTGGCGTAAGTTAATGAAATTTCCACGCGAGGTTTTCCTTTTTTGGCGTATAAAAATCCCCCGAAGACTCGAAGGTAAATCTCACGCGAGGTTTTCGTTTTTTTGCGAACACTTTTCACGCGGGGTTTGTTTTAATACGCGTGAATATCGTTTCTTTTTTAACTGAACCGCCTATTTCATACGAAAAATAGGAATTTTATACGCATTTTATATTTCATCGTAGAAAAAGTGCTTTTTTTTAAGGAAAACTATACGTTGGCGTAAGTTAATGAAATTTCCACGCGAGGTTTTCCTTTTTGGGCGTATAAAAATCCCCCGAAGACTCGAAGGTAAATCTCACGCGAGGTTTTCGTTTTTTTGCGAACACTTTTCACGCGGGGTTTGTTTTAATACGCGTGAATATCGTTTCTTTTTTAACTGAACCGCCTATTTCGTACGAAAAATAGGAATTTTATACGCATTTTATATTTCATCGTAGAAAAAGTGCTTTTTTTAAGCGAAAACTTACCGTTGGCTAATTTGTAAAATCTTCACGCACGCGAGGTTTTCCTTTCTTAATTTATAAAAATTCCCATGGTCAAGAATGAAAATGTTTTTCGTTTCACGACAAAATTCCCTCGCGGGGTTTACTTTAATATCTGCGAGAATCGTTTCTTTTCAAAAAAAAACAAACCGCAGGTTTCGTACGAAAAACACACCTTTTGCACGATTTATAGATTTTATCGTAGAAAAAGTGCTTTTATTAAGGAAAACTATACGTTGGCATAAATTAATAGAATTCTCACGTAGGAAAA